>PVIW01003397.1:0-169468 GCA_004026585.1 Noctilio leporinus
GGGAACGGGGTAGGGGGGAGGGAGAGGTAGAGGCAAAGATGGGGAGCAGCTTAGACAAGAACCTAGTATAAAGGAACCATGGACATGGACAACAGGTGGGATTGACTTTGGGGGGAATGGGTGGGTGGGTGGGGGGACAGAGGGGAGCAAAAAGGGGATGAATGTAATACAACAACAATAAAATTAAATTAAAAAAAAATAAAATAAAATAAAGTAGACAGAATAAAAAAAAAAAAAAAAAAAATGCTTCCAGATATGCAATGAATATGCTCAGGAAAAGGTCTTGTCAGTAGTCCCTAATCCATGTACATATAATCCAGCCTTTAACATGTATTTTCCTTCTGTTCCCTCTCCTTGGATCATTCTAGCACATGGTTGCTCTGAACCCCTACCAGGCAATATCATTTGGGAGCAGAGACCTCTGAATGCCTACCTTTTTGTACAGGGATATGACAGGACACGTGATAATTACTATTTAATGAATATTAAATTCATTACATTGAGGCCCCTCCTCCTCAATTTCCCTCCTTCTTCTCCCCAGATAGGTTTACTGCACAATGGCTGAGGCGATTCCAGTGCACACATGACAGTGTGATGAAATCTCGACTTTTGTAATATGGATATTATAAATCATGTGCATAGAAAGTCATCTTTAATTGTCAGCCTGGCATGAGTTTAAAGCATAAGTAGTTTCCCAAAGTTCGTTCAGTTCTCATGCCTTTTCAATTATCACTTCAGTCTGGTGTCTAGACCCTTGAGTTATTTTTTTGTTCCTCCTCTGCCATCTTCCATTTCAAAAGCATTCAAACTGGGATCAGAGAAATGTTCTTCCTCTCGTTCATGGCTCTCAGCTTCCCCAAGCACCCAGCCTCACCCAGAACTTTCTGAAGTCCCCTCATCTCGCCTTCTCTCTCCCCCCATTTCCTCAGCCCATAGCCCACGTTCCCTCACCGCGTCATTCTCCAGAGTCACCATGCAGACTTCCCCACTCCAAGCCCTTTCTACTCCTACACATTCCATCACCTGGAGCCTGGGGACACCTCCAGAATCTCACAACACCTTCCTCCTTCATCCTTAGTTAGGGGTTCTACTGGAAGCTTTCAGCAACAGCATCTTTCATAGTGGCTGACGCTGCCACAGTGAAGCTCTGGGAAGAGGCTTTGGTTCAGGGGGGCGAAGACAGTCTTTCCTCCTTTTATTGCCCTGGGCTAAGCTCATGCAGCCATAGCTGAAAACGACATTAAGTACCCAATTCCCACACAGGAGGGGTGTTGATCAAGTCTCAAAGAAAACTGACAAGTCAATTCTTCCTCAGGTTTAGGGGAAATTTATCTGCCAGATAGGAGATCCTTGTGAAATCAGGTCAAAGACAATGGATTGGGTCCATAGGTTCCCCAGTCATATTATTATGTCAAAGTCAATGAGATTCAATAACAAGTTAAACTTGCTTATGAATCCACGTTTAATTCCCAACCACTATTGGGCTAGTAGACAATATAAAATTGAAGTGGCAACAGGAATTATATTTCACTTTGAATTGCCATTACTTTTTTAAGCTCAGCTACAGAAAATCAAAAGTTCAACACTCCTAGTAGCTTTAGGAAAATAATATTTTAAAAACAAAAAAATTTTAAAAATAAAATGCCTTATACATAAACACTAGAGCTCGTTTACCCAAATCAAGAAGTGGTTTGGAGAGTATTATGCTAAGTGAAAAAAGCTAGTCAGAGAAAGATAAGTACCTTAGGATTTCACGTATACGTGGAATCTAATGAACAATATAAACTAACAAAGTGGAGAACAGATTCATGGATAAAGAGAATAGACTGACAGCTGTCAAAACAGAGAAAGTTGAGGGTTCCATGTAAGGGGCGGGGTGGGGGCTGATTGAAAGAAGATTAGACAAAGAACATACATGAAGGACCCAAGAACATGAACAACAGTGAGGGGACCCACATGGAACTGGGGGGTTGGCTGGGTGGAGGGGGCAAAGGGGGAAAAAGTGAAACAACTGTAATAGCATAAACAGTGTTTCAGAAAGAGGTTTCAGGTATATTCAATCAATGAAAGAAAACTGCTTTGCAAGGAAGATGGATAGGATGAATTTTGATATGTCACACTGACCGGGCTCCTCTTAGAGCTCTACCCCTTCATATGTGACCTTATTGTGGGACATCATCACTGAGCTTCAGCTTCCTCCTCCATAAAGATATTGTTGTCAGGATTTTAAATGGCCTAGGTAAAACAATGTCCCGTGCCTGGCACATAGCTAACCCGTAACAAGGGTACCTATAGAGGATGAGGACAGTAAATTGGTCAAACTGTAGAAACTGAGAAAGGAGAGAAAATAGATAAAAACTAGAGAAGTCAGAGGAAGCTTAGGACAAACAGAAGTAGTGGGGTCAGGTGGCAAAACCAGACCACCCCATCCTGAAGTTTTGGAAATCAATTGAACATGCGTATCACCTATGGCCAGCTTATCAAGGGGGTACTGGCACCAGGACTTCAGAAACTATCCTTTGCTTTGTGGGTGTTAATAAATTGACAGTGACTGACATGATTTTTGCCCTTCTCTGACCTTACGGTACTGTAAAGGTATTAGAGAACTGTTATCTAATGGGATAGTAGTGGGGAATTTATTTATTTAGGGCTTCTGCTTTTTAAAAGGATTAGATGTCCAGGTATTTATTTCATCTGCATAGTTGTCCTACCAATCGAACAGTGCTCCTTAAGGGCGATTCTTACCTCAGTATCCCACTGCCTGACACCCAGGAACTCTCAATCAAGATTTCTTGAAATGAATAAGGCCAACATTACATGAGGCTCAATGCTGAACCGCAAGATTAAAAATAGGTCTCTGTCCCCCAGGCATTGGAGGTACTCTGGAGTTGGAAAGGGCAAGATTAGTATAAACAGGATCAGTCTGGAAAGACTGCAAATATTCTCATCATGGACAGCCTGTAGACTAATCCTTGGCAGGGAAAGGAGGGATCTGGAGGGTCTTAGTGGAAAATGCAATTACCTCCCAAAACTAACTCTCAGGAGTGAGGCTCCTAAAGGAAGCAGATAGCAGCAAAGCTTGAAAACCCTGGCCTAGAGAAGTATAGGGCGGACCCAGTAAACCTTAAAGGCTTTTTTGTCTAACCATTTTACTGTTCAGATGAGGATGTGAAAATCTGGAAGAATGAAATGATTTCCCCAGAGGCACACAGCAAGTTTAGACCTCAGGACCCCTGACTCTGAGTGTGTGTGATGTTTGCCGTTCCATGCAGCCTGTGAATGAAAACTGTAGTGACTGAGTGAACATCTGCAGTCCGAGCTGCCCCAGTCCATCAAGGTGCCACTGCGATGATTTAAGAGCTCCATTTCCAAAATACCTTCTCCCCCTAGGCCTTGGCATCTGCGCTTTCAGTCCACGTATACAACCAACGTTAATAATATTGCCATGTTAGTTATTCAGCAGCAAGACATAAAACGCAGCAATGAATATGGCTTCTTATTTTAAATAAAGGTGGATTTTCTATTTTGTTTTGTTACCCCACGTGCCCAAAGCACCATGTGCCCTGCCCAGCCTGCCAGCCTTCCTCTCCCTAAAATATTCATGTACTTTCATCCATTGCTCTTTGTTGTAGTTCTTCCATGGGCCTGTAGAAGTCTACCCAAACTCCTACACCATCCTCTTCTTCATCTACTCAAATATCAGGGTTCCATCTGAAAGCTTCCTCTTATGAAAGGCTTTTTAGATTATTCAAAATGATAACAAACAGTTCATTTTTCTGAGACACCAGTCCCTAGATGGGCAGCCTCTGCCTCTATTTCAGGTCTTAAATCTTCAACTTAAGTGTCACTCCAGTCACCATCTAGGTTGCAAACCCCCAGAAAGCCAGGATCAGATGAGTCTTTCCTTTAAGTGTTTCACTAAACATGACAGAGTAGATGTTGAGTGCCTGCTTGTTAAATGAAGAGATAAATAAAACATTTTCACTTTTTAAATATTTAGTATGTCTGAGGAACGATGTAAATTACAGTATTTTAATAATTTTATTACTGAAGGAATAGTTACAGGGTTGTAACAAAATCCAACTCAAAAATAAGTTTATCACTACTTAAGGAAATACCACTTTGAGGAAATAATAGGTGATATTGTTTTTAAAATGAGAAAATTTATCCAAGAAAGGCTAACTCGGCCAACAGAGCAGCTGGGATTGAAGGTTCCCAGGCCAAGTGTTCCTGATACCATGTGGTGAAGATGAAGAATGCAGGGAGACCGCCCTGGCAGTGCCAAACAGCTGCTTAGTGATAGATCCGCAGCCGAGCGAAGAAGGGCAGAGCTGGAGAGACGACTGTGGAGGGTCTTGTTATAGGTTATACAAGCCAGTGCTTTACGAACACTTTTACCCAATATTTTTATCTCCACTTATTTCCAAATAAGGCTGAAGAACTCGAAAAGTAGTATCACTAGGAAGTGAGGCACATAATAGAGCAATAAAACCATTTTTCAAGTTCCTGTCTTTGTGTATGAAGAGAAAGAAAAGTCATACTGTGTACTTTCCATAGAAACAATTTTTAAAAATACATGGGTATTGGAGGAAAAGCAACAGCACCTAAACATAATCCCAAACACCTATGATCATTGAGAATAACTAGCAGTAGCTATGAAACTGTTCCATCAGAAGAAGAGTCGTCAATGTCTGTAGTGGTGTTGAGCACCTGGAAATTTGGTGGGAAGCTCAAAGGGGCCTCCTTGGAAGCTCAGGTGATCATAAGTCATTCATTTAACAAATATTTATTAAGCATCAAATGAGTATACAGCACAAAAAAAAGTGAATTACTTAAAGGGAATTTCTATAAAGGGGAAAAACAGCATTCCCACCCATACTGTGTTACGACTCATCAAATGTTGATTAAGCATATACTACATCTTAGAACTCCGTTCAGACTAAAGCTGGATACACAAGAAAAGATGGTCCCTGTCCCCAATATACTTATAATCTAGGTAGGGAGCCAAGAAATGTATATGAAATAATTTGCAAATCATATAAATCATTTATAAGCAAGAATTTTAATCTGGTAGGACAGCAAGTCAATTATGAGAACAAAGACTTACTTAGAGCCTAAGATAATCAGGGGAGGCCTGAGGGAGCAGAGGAAACTGAGGACTGAGAAACTGAGGTTAACACTGAAAGATGACAGCAACAGGGATCAAAGGGAAGATGGGCCAAAGGAGTTGAGTCAAAAACACAACACACAGAGGAGACAGTCATGTGACTGACTTGAGGGAAAGAAGTCTGCTCATGATTAATAAAAGCCACATTTCAAGACAGGATGAGGAAGGATTTTTTTTTAAGTGTTGGAAATCCTGTTTCAGAACTCTGTGTCCTCAAAATGTGTCAGTAACCTGTTGGCAAGTGGCATCGTATCAACCCTGTACAAAAACAACTTGATCCACTTAACCCCTGAGAATAGGTCAACCATCTCAGCAATGGCCACAAACATGCCAAGTCTCCCTTCTCCATGCTAAGGTTACAAACCCTTTAACTACTCCAGGAACCAGGATTGCAAGGACTCAATGATCAAGACAGAGCAGAGGAAAAAGTAAGTCATAACCTTGGTAGGCAGATGCTGAAATCATGAGCGGGCCCATCTGCGGCTTCGAAGTAACTCAGTTAGGCATTGTTTTTCCCCAGCATTTCTTAGTGGTTCTATACAAGTTTGAGAGTGAGGTCTTTCTTCCGTCTCATTTTTCACAATTTCACAATAAAGAGAGGAGAAACATTCAACTCTTTTGCAAACTGGAAAAGGAAATTTCTCCCCATTTAACAGTAACTTACAGGCAGCCAATGAGGTTTCCTTGCCTTCCCTTGTGCTCCCAGAAAACATGCATCCTCTATCAGGTAGGGGCCAGCCTCGGAAATTTCCTCCCAACTTACGGTGTTTCAGGCAGCTAGTGGGGGGACAAAAGTGGTTTAGTGATGGGAGCTGCCATAAAACTTATCACTAAAGGATTTACTATATAGTGAACACCATGATGAAACGTTGGTTTAAATCAAATATCCATTAACTCCCTTGAATCTGAGAAATGAGGTCTTCTAGCTCCCACTTCCCCACACCGAGAGAGATTTTGCTCTTCTCTCTTTCTTTGGCACACCAGCTGGGCTGGCTACAACAGGTAACTACCTCTTCTCTCAGGAACCACACACACACTTAGTGGGCCCTCACTATCTAAGCCCAGCATTAGCTAGTGACATAATCAATTAATACATTTTCATGAGATTTTCAAGGTAAGCAGATGTCTTACCTCACCAAGAAGCCGAGGACACACCCAGAAACAAGCCTTCCTAGCCCCGTATGCCCTGAAATGGCCAACCTTTCGCTGCCTTCGTTTCCATAGCTATAAAGTCAAGAAGTTGAATTACTGTATCTCTAAGGTCTGAGTCCTCTCATGTTTTATGATTCTAAATCAGAAGGAAAACTAGGATCATAATTAAGCTCATGCTCGAGCCCTTAGACAAAACTGGCTCTGTGTAGTGTGTCCTCTGAAGAACCTCTACCAAAGTCCTGGATGGAGAACTTCATGAAGGTGGCAGGGGATTTCCTCTAAAAACCTCTCCACTCCCCTGCCTGTCACCTCTTCTGCATTCTAGCTAATAGTGAGAAATGTGCTCTGAAGCTTGAAACAGTTATGAAAAGGATAAGAATCGGTTGCCTTCTTCCTACTCTTAGCCAACTTTTCATTGTCCCCACAGGACAAGGGGTGTTGAGAGGGTTAATTAGTAAGCCTTTGTGAAGGGCTTTGCAGAGGAGGAATGCTATGCATAGTACTAAGGGGCAGTGTTATTGGACCACTCTTCACACCAAAGGATAAAGGCCAGTGAATGAGAACACATTTCAGGATTTAAAGTAACTAAAAGCAGTAAACAAAATGGGGCAGAGACCGAGTAGGGTGATTCTAGTTGCCTCCCTTAGAAAGTAGAGAAGCACAACCAAGAAAGATAGGACACTCATCAAAAAGATCAACATCAAAGTACTTGAAAGAGCATATGCTTTGAAAGAAGAAATGGGAAAGGTAAGGCGTAAGGTACCTGAAGCCTACAGCCTGAAACCTAGGTCCTATGGGGGAGAGGTGCCCGGGAGGCCAGTCTCTCATGAGGGCTGCGTGAAAGAACAGCTCTGTGTTCAGCTCTCCAAAGCCTGGTGCAGATCTTCACAGCGCAATCTGCACCCACAGCCCAGCAACGCCGTAGCCCGCAGCAAGAAAGGACATTTCTACAAGGGATTACTCTCGTCCCCGGAGGAATTCCAGGCCCCTGAAAAAATCCCAACCCCACTGGAAGCAAGGAACTCAAGCAGCTCCTTTCTGCTGGAAGAGACAAACTTTTTTAACAACAAATCGCTAAAGCTTGGATAAAGTTAAGTAGAGAATGGGGGTGTTTATCCTACCTACCAATCCAGACCAAGAACACCAAAATACTGGCTTTTTTCATGAAGATTAGGAAAAAGCGCACGCTGTTCCTTGGGATGGAATATGCAGCCCCACTTCTGCATCCTCTAGATTGTCAAACACCCCTGCCACATGAGCTAAAATTCTGGTCTGCCATGAAACCTGTAGAGGACTTTGTGTTGATGACACACACGCAGTTACCACCCTTCATAGCAGCCTCTGCTATTCTGAACTCCTGTTTTACAAAGGAGTTTTAAATCTCTGTTTCCTCAATACATTTCATCCAGTATTTGTGCATGGTTCACTGAGTTTCTAAGTATTTAGATGCTCTGTGAATATCTGTCAATCATAAAGTTCTTCTAGGATCAGACAAAAAGACTCTGTGTAGGCACATCAACACATAAGATGAGTTGGATAATTTAATGACTGACTGTCCCCTTTGCAGGACACACATTAAAGGATTGTTGGTATTTGGGGTTGAAGGAAACAGAGCCAAGTACCTTTATCTTGGCTTCTGGCTTTAAAGAAGTTATTTAATCATCCAATGGCATAAGGCTCTCAATCTGCAAAGGGGAAATTTTAATCATCTTTACCTCATGGAGTTATAATTAAATGGAATGAGGTGCTAAAGCACTTAGCCTAGTACTTGCACTTAATAATGTTCATTTTTATTAGTATTTGGATGGTTTAAGTTAATTGTTAATTCTATCCATATTAAAGAAGAACATACGAAAATTTAGTTACGATTCCTATCACACAACACGTAGAGGACCTAGTACACACAGCAGTGCACTCAGAATCACCCTTCATAGCAGCCTATTTACTTTTCCGTGACCCCTTTCGACATTAATTTTTAAATGTACACCTATTACACATTTATATTTATACTGTGGATATAATTTTTTCCGTGACCCCTTTCGACATTAATTTTTAAATGTACACCTATTACACATTTATATTTATACTGTGGATATAATTTTGTTTCATATTGTAGCTGAAATTATGACCTAAACACTTTCCCATCCTGTTTCAAGTCTCTAATTACAGTATGTAAGGCCTCTCTGATGTTCACGAAGTAGATTCCCAGGGGGTGGTGATTGTGTGGTAAAGAGAACAGTGAACTTGGAGCCTGAAGACCTGAATTTCCTGTTTCCCCTTTCAAAGCCCATACACATTCCAGTGCTTTGTTGTGGATCTTTTTGACTAATGTCCTGTTTCTTGGTTGGGTTACCCTGCTTTTTAAACTAAGCGAAACTTCCTAGATTCTACCACTCGTTCAACTGTGCAAACTTAAAAAAAATAGTAATATGAAAAACACCATCTGTCTAAGCCTGTGTCCTCATTTATAAAATAAAGAGGAGCAGTTTTCACTGCTCCGGTCAGGGCACTTGCCTGGGTTGCGGCCCAGTCCCTGGCTGGGGTACATGTGATAGGCAACCAGTCAATGTTTCTCTCCCTTACTCTCTCCCTACCTTTCCTTCTCTCTAAAAATAAATAAAGAAAGCCTTTTTTAAAAGAAATAAGGAGCAATAAAACCACCTACCCCTCAGGGTTGTTGTGAAGATTAAATGAGACAATGTGTATGAAAGGCCTTGTAAACTAACTAAATATAACCTGTATATTTAAAAAAAAATACATCTATGTATTTATAACTTTCTCACTATTATAAATAATTTCCTTGGCCTCATTTCTTGAGGAATTACTATGCCCAAACATATGTCCATTTTTATGACTTATGATAGGTGTGGCTAAACTGCTTACAGAAATGGATAAAGGGATGCTCAGTCCGTTACTCTAGCACTCTAAACAACTGTATCCCAAATACTGAGATATGTGTGTACATGCATAAAAGGTAAATACACATGTATGGGGGTGCATACACATGTATATGTGTATATATAATATAGAGTGCTTTGTTTTGAGGAATGTCAAGCTTGACACTAGAGTCGAAGATGAAAACAGGAATGTCATTAAAAGCTTTCTGTTTATTGTTATTTTACCAGTGCTGTTAATATCTACTCAAAGTCATGGCAATAAAAACTATATCTGACCTGGACATTGTGGCTCAGTGGATTGGCACCTGCCTATGAACCCAAAGGTCACTGGTTCAATTCCCCAGTCAGGGCAACATAACCCAGGTTGCAGGCCAGGTCTCCAGCCAGGTTCCCAGCTGAAGGCAGGTGAAAGGCAACCATACATTGATGCTTCCCTCCCTCCCTGCCCTTCTCTCTAAAAATAATGAATAAAATCTTTAAAAAAAAATAGCATATATGAGAAAACCAGTCTTTGTCATTCATGAAGAAAAGCATCTGCATGTGAAATGAATGCATACACACTTGGTCTGGCACCTGGAGCTGCGGGCTGGGGAGGGGAGCACCCACGCTGAGAAGGGAAGGGAGACACTTCCAAGGACAGGCCAGAAGTCGCATCCTTTAGACAGGGCAGACATAAAGAAAAATGAGCTGGGCCAGCCAAGCCCATCTGTGGCCAGAAATACTCCTGCTAAATAAATGCACCTCTTTCTACACCTTTTCATCTTTAAAAAAAAAATTCTTCCCTTTTAGTACAGGTTCTTTGGAAAATGTTCTGCCTTTTCTGAAGGGTTGGGAAGCTGAGGAAGAAGGAGGCCGTGGGGACCAGTGTGCCCCTAGTGGTCAGTTGTGTAATGGTGGCCAAAATATAAGGGCATGCCAGGCCCACAGGGGTGTGGGTTCAGGACCAGGTGGCAACTGGAAGGACAAACATCTGAAGCCACGGTCCCCTTTGTGTTGGAGTGCAGTGGTAGACAGACAGACAGCATCTGCTTGCACGGAAAGACTGAGCTCATGGATTCTCTTCTAAATCACCCTCACAGGCATACACTAAATCACAAAGCAGAGCACAAACACGAAACCACATGGCCGCAGGCTCAAGGACCAATCTTTTCAATCTCAGCCTCATCTCTATACCCAGATGCACCCTATTTTACTTCCTCTGTGGAGCTCAGCAGTAGTTTAGGGTGTCCTCCTTATGAAGAGAAAGGTGCATGGATCAAACTTGGCTCTCGGCTGTATTTTGGAAACTTCAGGCAAGTTCCTTAACTCTTGTGACCCTTGATGGCCTCTTTTATGAAAGGGGGCTAACGCAAACCTCCCTTCTCAAGTGCTCAAAGTTCCCTTAAGCAATCAGTTATGTCAACAAACACATCTCTAAAACCAGCACTTAGAGCCCAAGAATGCAGTGCCTGTTTTATATTACCGCTTAAATGATCTGAATGCGCATACATATTAAGTAAATAGCACAGTAACACAATTTGGGCTTTCATTGTTCTTTCCAAGAAATCCCTAATTCAATTTAGTAGCATTGTGGACACAAGGAGCCGAGCTCTGGTCTCAATTACAGAAACTCAGCTCTCCAACGGAGAGGAATGGTCTCCTGAAACCTACTTGGGCTCCAGAATGCAAAGCCCGGAGCATCATCTCACTCTGTTTACAATAAAAAACAAAGACTATGAAGAAATTTCTCCAAGTGGATATTTTTCCAGAGAATGGCTGCAGCAAAATCACAAAAAGAGTTTTTATGACCAACTCGGTATCCTATCCTACAGATGATTTTAGTTCAATGGAGAGTTAACTCTCTGAGATCTATGTATAGTCAGTCCATCCTCACAGGTTAATATCCTTAACCTATTTGCACATTATAGTCAAAAACTCTCTGCCTCTCTTGGTTCCTCTCATATTAAAGCATTGTACAAATGGCTCAATCCATTTGTGTAACCCAAGATTGTGGGTAGAAGGGAAAATTCTGGCCTGTGAAACATGAGGGAAAGCTTTGGAAAGACATTTGAATTTCTTCATAAAAGCTGATGTCAACTGTTTTTCTTCCCCTTTCCTCCTTTCCCATATCTTCTTTTTTTTCTTCCTTCACTCCTAGAATACTGACCTGCTCACTGGAGCTGCAGCAGCCCTCATGAGGTCATGAGGGAAAATCCCAGAAAATCAAAGAGATACTGCCCTAATATGATAGAAACACTGAAAGAAAGCTAGCAGTTGTCATCTTACAACTCTTCTGTGAAAAATAAATAAATCTTCATTTGCTGATGTCCTCATATTTGGGGATTCTCTTATATTCAAATGTATAAAATCTAAACTGATTCACATGAAAACTTTTCTCTTACCCAGAATGATTTTACAGGGTATGTTCTCCTTTGCAGCTCTATGGGACACGCTTCCGTCTTTTCACACGGGCTCCCACCCCATCAGGCCTCAGAGAATGGCAGTAGCCACATCATGTTAACCCCCTTACCCTTGGGTCCCTTGGATCCCTCCTGACAACAAAAGTGTGTGACAGAATAATATAGATCTAGTCAAGTTAGATTAGGAAAAAGGCAGTTAAAACAGTATCAGGATTCTACTAGATACAGTATTCTTAGAGCAAACCGTGTATTATCTACTTGGAAAAGAGAAAGAACCAAGGAAAGAGAATGACAAAGAGTAACAAAAATATCTGTCAAACCTCTATCTTTATCTTCATAATTAATAGGCACCATAGTTGCATACAATCATTGCTCTTTACAAAGCTGATTTGACTTTGTTTTTACTACATGCGTGCCACTAGGACCACCAGCACTTCCTTCCCTCTCTTCTCTCTCTCTTCCCTCCTCCTCCACTTCCTCTCCCACCTTGGGATACAAAGAAAAACCCATCCTCTCAAACATTCCAGCTCTACTGTGATATTCATCAACATAGAATCCTAGACCCTTTGAGTTGAGAAGAATTTCAGTGGTCCTGTACTCCAAACTTAATTTAAGAACGACTTCGAAATTATTCCTCTTAAGATGTGGTCACTCTGTCTTTGTTTAAATAACTCCTGCCTACAGTTTTATAGCTCATCTTGTTAGAAGCAATTTCCCTGAGTTAAAGTTTCAAGAAGTCAATTTCTTGTAACTGCCTCCCATCTCTCCTAACCCGCCACTGTAATGACGCAGAATAGCCCCATTTGTTGTGTAACAGGCCTCCACAGGACCTCAGAAAACTGTTGCTAAAAGTCCTATTTCCCTTTAATTCTACAGTGTGTCAATACACATCTTGATATAATCCTAGGAATATAAATACAACATGATCAAAATACCTGCTACTTTGTGCAAGTTCACCCCATGTCTACACTATGATCCAAGGAATTTTGTAAAATTCCAGGATTGATTTGTCTGAAATAGAGCAATGAATTTTTTTTCTACAGGTGAGTCAATTTTAACTTATCAATTAAAACCTATAAAGAAGGCATGGATCTAAACATGTGACAAAATTTCATGGAACTCTACACACATAAATGAATATAAAAACCAATTAAAATACAAGGTGAGTAGGGTGTACGAATGTAAATTTTCTGGTTTTAATATTATCCTATAGTTATATAGGATATTACAATTTTCTGATTTTAATATTGTCCTATAGTTATGTAGGATGTTACGGGGCAGGGGCAGGGGGGGATGTCTAGAGGAAAAGGTACCTGAGACCTTTCTATACTCTTTTTGCAAATTGCTTTAAGTCCATAATTACTTCAAAATAAAAAGGCTTTCTTAAATGTTGAGTAGTCCAGAAAGAACTGAAAACTGCACTGTCTTGATATTGACATCATTAACTCACACTAAATTGTAGAGTTGTGATATTATTTACATAAGTATCTGGTATCCAGGCCTTCCCCTCTGTTCTTGTATATTTGAACTTCTAGAAAAATACAAACCTTTGATTTACCACTCTTAAATTTGTCTTGGTTTTAAACTCCATGTTCTGGCCTGTCAAGATTTTCTTGAATCTTGATTTTTTGTTATTCAGGGGATTAAATATCTCATCTTGACCTTTCTTCTGTCTGACAAGAAAATGAGACTTACACCTCCTATCTTCACCAAGGCCACGGAAATTCGGGTGACAGAGGTCCATGAATCAGCATCCTTCAAGCACATTCAATGACTAAACTATGAAGGCACTTCAATGTAGATCATCATCTAGCTCTTGGTTCTCCATTTTGCCCACATGCATATCACAGCAAATTCTATAAAGCAATGTGGATAAAGTCCTTATGAAACTGTTTTGTGTCACTTTGCTAATCTATCAGTCTAGAAACCTCATTTTAATTTTTTAAGCCATGAGCTCAAGTCCATAAAAGAAAAGGACAAGAAATACGACTACATATTATTTTCAGTAAGTATGACAAAACAAAAAAGCATAAGGAATATTAGAGAAGAGATCACAAACTAGAAAAATATTTGCAACATATGACACACAAAGGATAATTTTCTTTAATTTCTAAATATCATTCAAATCAACAATTAAAAGTTAAGCAACATATTAAAATGAACAAAGGACATAAGGAGGAGTTCATAAAAAACAAAAATAAGAATGTGAATAAACTTTTGAAATAACATTTAAGCTTGTTAATGAATAAATGCACATCAAGACACAAGAATATGATTTTTTTCTTCTATTAGATTAGCAGTTATTTGATGCTAAAAGTCTTCAATAATGTAGAAGAACAAGCATTTTCATGCACTGCTTATGTGAGAATAAAGTACATTGGAGATACTTCACAATATTAAAATGCCTGTACATTCTGATTAACTCTATCTATAGGATTTTATGGATATACCTGAAAATATATAGAAACTATATGTGCACAACATTGTTTATTGCATCATTGCTACCAATAGTAAAACAAACAGAAGTAATATCCATGGTTTTAGAACAGTAAAATATATGAAGGAAAGCTATACAACTATTAAAGATAATGAGGCAGTTCTATGGCTGTTAACATGAAAATATCTCTAAGATACTGTATACAATTAACTTTTTGAAGGCAAAGTGCAGAACAGTGTACTTGAGGAAAGAGAGAAGGAACAATCCTTTTACATGTAGATTTTCTTTTCCAGAAGAACACAAGAAACGAAGAAAGCCTTGCTGGGTGAGGAAGGGGCACTCAGTTACCTGCAGTGAGATTACAGGCCATCTTTCCTTTCTTCTTTACACTTTCTGAAGGTCAACATTGGAATGTCCTGGAACATTTATTTACACTTCTTTATAATGTAAATAAAACAGCACAAGGCCTGTTTGGAGTATCTGGATTATTAAGGAACCTGTTGGCTCTTGAACTCTACTTTGACTGCTTCTGTTTTAGAGTCTCAGGCCTTGTGCTTAGTTTTGCCTTTTGTCTTGACCCTGCTTTTCAAAAATCTGTAGTGTGTGTCCAGCTCGTGCAAAAACCCATCGCTTGGCAGTTCACATGTCATTTTCCCCCAAGATTTCCTGCGATTTCACTAACCAGCACCCCTCTCTTGGGTAAGAATCCAGGTGGTCCAGCAATTCCTTCATGGCCTCCTCTCTCTTTCTACAGAGGACACTGTGCTGAATGAGGACCACGTGAGAACTGGTTGTGGACAGTTCGGGGAGAACGTCTGTCTCACAGGCTCCCCATATGCCTGTGTGTGCTTGGGATGGTCTGATGACCTGCTCTAGGAAGGCACCTCTGCATCCTCTGGTGCACACATGAAGCCACCTGCAGAACGGTTTGAAGGCTGCCTCTAGATGCCAGGGGCAGGACACTGGGGGGCAGCAGATGAGCAGAGGGAAGGGAGATCAGGGCAGCAAGATGAGCTTGTGAGCTAATGAGAAAATCAAGTTTTTGCCACCAGAGAGTAAATGTGAGGCTGAAAGGATGGAAAGCTAATCCATAAGAGCTTAGAAGGGCTGACAGAGTTTACCTCTAAAACAGCAGCCTGAAAGGGAAGTACAGAAGGATCTGGAGGAAGTGGGTGGCCTGGGTGAAACTGCGCATTTGGGAAGATTTCTCTAGAACTGGTGCTGGGAGTGGGGCAGCAGTTCACAGACAGGAGACGTGGAACAGAGGGAGACATAAACATCGCTACTGACAGAGGACTCATGACACAGAGCAAGGAGATCCTTGCTCTAGAGAAAACAAGCAAACAAAGAAATTCGGAGCAGGTTTCTGACCATGCCCCACCCCGCCCTCCCCCAACTCCCCACCACCCACTCAGGCTTCCCCAAGACCATGATGGCAATTTTTAAATTCAATGAAATCTTGGTTTTCCCGAAAATTTTAAACCATCATGGAAACATTACCTGAGAAGTCCAAATTCTGCCTAATCTTGTTACTATTGCTATGGGTTTTTATTAAAAAATTGGAAAGAAGAAATGCAAGTATTAATATCTGCCTCCCAAAACAGAGAGAAACAAATTACATTGTCTTGTGCCAATGTAATTATTGATGACAAATCTCTGTTTAATTTAAACTGAGAGCCAACTGGGCCATAAAAAGGGGTGATGGGTAGGTCTAATTCTGTTCTCTAACAACCCCTGCTGGTGCCCAATTGGTGTTAAAAATAAGGATGATAATAGTAATTACTCCTTCATGTCATGTTCAGTATGGCTCACACCAGCACCCAGAATGGAATAAGAAGCAGATGCCCAACCCCATACCGAAATATGCGATCAGAAAGCTTCATGGAGAGAGGGAGTGAAATAGATGTGGGCTGCGGGGTTGCGCAGGCCTGCGGGATCTGGCAGGACCTGCCAAGAACTACCTGCTGAGGACCTGGCAAGGAAGGTGGGTGATAAGAGACAGCTACTGGTTTCTCACCTTTTGCCCGTCACCATGGGCACCATGAACAGGTGTTAAGTGGTCTGTCACAGAAGCACCCAGGACATTCCTGTCCCCCAGAGAAGTTTGAATGACTATCAGATGATGGTACATAAATAAATAAATAATAAAATAAAAAGTTCCACCCTTCTCCTCCAGGACAACTGCTGGCTTCCAGGGGACAGGATTTAATTCAAAAGCTCCAGAATAGCTTTGGAAGGTGATTCTTCTAAGAATGGACCTTTGTTGCAATGATGCAGAGTGGCTTGCCTTTGCATGAGAGATTCCATTACAGCGTGAAGAGAAAGCTGGAAGACAGTGCATTCAGGGCGGCGGAGGTGTCAGTAACATGAAACTCAACAGCCCATGCCAAGAGCGCAGCAAGGTCAGAGCTCGCTGGGTGTGCTTCCTGCCAGGGGGTGGGGGTGGGGGGTCTCTAAAAACCCATCTTCGGCACAGGCTGCTAAGGACGCCCCTATGTCCTTGCTCTCTCATGCTTCCCATAGCCCTCCAGGTAAGCAGGATGACCTCCTGCTCCAACAAATGTGCTCTGCAGCCAACTGGCCTGAGTTCCAATCCCTGCTCTTGGCATGTGAACTTGAGGGTGAAACTTTGCATTTGACTCAATGGTTTGAAGTCCTGGAACTGCCCTTCAGTGTCAGGTTGGCAGCCACCTTTAACAGTGGGTGCGGCTGGCTGGGCGCTTGGCCTATCTGTAAATTGGTGATGAAACTGTGAATTCTAAGATCCTGGGCACAGCACACTTTGCACCATGTGTCATAAGCGTCATCACAATAGAAACTTTGTTACTGTGGTTCTTCTCCACTCCTGTTCTCATTGTATGACATTTCTGTTTTGTCTGCTAGTGTTGTTTTAAACAAAAATGTGAGTTCCTCCTGTTCCCAGGGCTACACTTTGCTAATGGACACTTCCCGGCACCCAGGACGCAGCACGCAGCACCCAGCACCCAGCGCCAGAGAAGACACTCAGCTGGCAGGAAACAGATATTTAGTAGATCAATGAGTGTTCACAGTAATGGGGGACGATCAGCGGGAACAGACAAAACAGGCAGGAAATAATGATGTTGCACAAATATAGAGGAAGGCTCTTATTTGGAAGAGGGGCGGATTAATTCTGGGATATCCAGAGAGAAAAGCCAAGACTGGAGAGAGTTACAAGGAAATTAACGTGGCACCCGTGTAAGGAAGAACTCCCTTAGTGTTAGATAGCTGGACAGCAGGGGAGACCAGAACACACCCCTCGGCGCTGGGGTTCTGCTTCCTGGGCCGGGCGGGGAGATTTAAACTGAGATACAATGAGTAACGGAGGAATAGCAGCAGGGAATCTTCTGTGTTCACTGTTTAAAGGTTCCCACCCCATCTCCCCCCAAAGGCCTTATAAAAGATGCCCCCGTGGGAAATGGATAGCTCGGCCAAAGGCGGGCCTGCGAGGGGGCGAGCGCGTGGCTGCGCCCAGGCATCGGGCGGACGCTCCACGGAGACCAGGCCCTGGGCAAACGCGCCGCGTGTCTGCCAAGGCAGCGCCACCCCCGCGGCCCTGGCGGCCGGGAGCCAGGGAAGCCAGCCACGCAGGACGTGCGCCCAGACAGATAAGGGCCAGTCCAGGACTCCTGGAAGCCGTCGTTCCAACATCAGCCATGCTGGCCCCGGGGCGCACAGGCCAGCCTCCAGCCCGCACTGCTGGGCCTTTGCACCTCGGGTCCCCACGGCTGGCCCTGCACCGCCAGCCTCCGAGCGGCCGCTTTCCTGCTGCGGGTGGGCGCTAATTATAGCCGGGCGCCGCGCTGCACTTCCTTCCCCACGGCAGGCGCGGAGCCGCTGTCCTCTCACCGGCGGTTTCCTGTGACTCACCGCCTGGTCCTCACCGTTGACGGTTCCCAACCTGCGTACTTAGTCACTCACAGGCGGAGCCACAGGTGCCCGCAACCACACACCTTTCTCCCCTCCTCCTCTCCCCTCTCTCTCCCCTGCTGCTTTCCCTCCGCGCCCGCCCTCTGTCTTCCTCCCCCTTTCCTTCTTCCCTCTCCAGTAAGTTTCCACCTTCCTTCCCTTTGCTCCAGCGGGGACGCCTCAGGTCTCCTGGTAATATTCTGACAACAGGAGGTGGCTGCCCTCTACTTGCAGGATCACACATCTGTGACACAGGAGATGATCATGTCCGCAAGTCACTTTTGCCCTCATGCCCGGAGTCCCACAAAGCGGATGTTACGGTGGTCTCCATGCCCCCGAACAGAATAGCCCCTCTCAACACAGCGCAGCTCCTTCGGCTGCGTCCCTCTGCTCTCGCCTCCTGAGGGGCTCTGCGCCCGCTGCTCCCGCCTCTCCCTCTTCTTGATGCTCCTGTTAACCTACAGACAGGCTTTAGGTTTTCCCACAGAAAAAAGCAACAGAACCTGAACCCCACATCCACCGTGAACCAGACGCCTTGTCCCTGATAAACTTCACAGAACACTTCTCAAGAGGGTGGCCCACATGGTCTCCATTTCCTCACCTCCCATTGGCCCATCCACCCGTCCCCTGGAGATTCCTAGGTCCTCCGCTTGATTGCAACTGCCTTTACCCAATCACGAATGACCTTCACACTGCCAGTTTTGGAGATTTCCCCTCTGTCCTCCCAGCAGCAGCTGATGTAGAGGCCACTCTTGCTCAAAACATGTTTCTCCCTTAAATTCCCTGAGCCCTCATGCTGGGTTCCTCTCTGCCCAACCTCTAATTATAGGAGCCCAGCTCAGTCCTTCTCCTTCTCGTTTGTTTCTCACCATTCTCTACCAACTTTTAACTAGACCTGTAAACCTTTTATCTCTTTACTGAATCCCAGCCCCATACCTGACAGGAATCTCAAAAACATTGTATGTAAATTGTGGTTACCAAAGCTCCTTTCCAAGTCTCTTCCTCCCCCGGTGCCCACCTCATCATGAAATAGCAGCTCCCCTCACCCCACGACTTGAGCCTTAAACCTACACCTCCTTTCCTTTGTCCCCAACCCCGTCTCATCCACCATCACGTCCTTTTCGTTCAGCCTCTGGTACGTAGTCCTAAGCTCTCCACCATCTCCACCGCCTCCATCCTCACTGCCTTCCTCTCCATCAAGACGAGTGCAAGCCACGTCCTCCTCTCTCCATCATTTCCTCTTGCCCGCATCTAAGCCATCTATCTCCACACAGAAAAGCAGAGGAATCTTTGTAACACGTTCGCTTCCTGTCGCTCCTAGGACAGTACTTGACACATGGTAAGAGCTCAGTAAATAGCTGTTGGTTGAACGCCTGGTTCACGCAACCAAAGCACAAGAGCAGGTGGTTTTCAGTTGACAAAAGGAGTTGCTTTTATTGTTCTTTATACATGTTCAGGTTTGATCAGTATTTGATGGATAAATAACAGCTATCATCTTTGAAACATGTCCAGATCAAGATACCTTCTGAAAATGGGTCATCTGTGGCCATGTCAGCATTAGTTACCTTGGTTTATGATCAGGGACTGTCTTAAATCCCAAGTTCTCTGGAGCAACCAGAACATTCTTAATATTTCCACGTGAGGCTCCAAGGGATGGGATTTGATCTGGAGCTTAATGAATGAATCTGATTCAAACACAGGGGTCGGGGTAACGTTATTCCAGGTGACAAGAAGTGTAAACTATGATATTTTGGGGGATATAAGATGAGGCAAAATTATAAGGGGTGTATAAGGTGTTGAACCTAAGGCATTTTGTAAGCTATAAAGTTCTCTACCAATCTGAGGGATTGCCGTCATTTGCTTAAAACTGCACCCCAAGACTCACCTCTCTTGGTTAAGGTTCTGTTTTTTCAACACTACCATCAGCAATTAAGTATATCTGCAGGAAGAGCATTTAACCTGCTGGCTCCCAACAACATGTGTCCACCAGTAGTTACTGTTTTTTGTTTGTTTATTTTTTAAAGATTTCACTCACTATCTCCAGAGAGAAGGGCAGGGAGGGAGGAAAAAAGGGAGAGAGACATCAATGTATGGTTGCCTTTCAGCCGGCTCCAGCCACGGACCTGGCTGGAGACCTGCCTTGCAACCTGGTTATGTGCCCTGACTGGGGATTGAACCAGTGACCTTTGGGTTCACAGTCTGGCACCTATCCACTGAGCCACCATCCAGGACCTGTTTTAGTTTAATTAAAGTAAAATTCACATAATATAGAACTGATCATTTTAAAGTGAACAGTTCGGTGGCACTTAGTATATTCACAATGTTGTGCAACTATACTACCTCTATCTAGTTCCAAAATATTCTTATCACTGGAGATAAAACTTCATCCCCATTAAAAAGTTACTCTCCTTTTATACCTTCCCCAATTCTTAGCATCCATCAATCTGTTTTCTGTCTCTACAGATTTACCTATTTTGAATATTTCATATTATACATGGACTCATATGTGACATTTAGGGTGTGGCTTCTTTCCATTAGCATGTTTTTGAGGTTCATCCATGTTGTAGCATGTATCAGTACTTCATTCTTTTTGCAGCTGAATAAGTCTATTTATTGTGTGGCTATACCACAATTGTTTAACCCTGCATCCACTGATGGATGTTTGGGTTGCTTATACCTTTTAGCAATTATAAATGATACTGCTATGAACATTTGTGTACAGGTATCTGCCTGAGTCCCCGTTTTCAACTCTTTGAGGTATATACCTAGAAGTGGCACTGCCGGGCCATGTGGTGACTCCGTGCTCAACTTTTTGAAGCTCTAAAGGTATTTATTAATCCTCTAGCAGACAGAATATGGGGCACAGGGTTGGATTGTTGTGATGAGTAGGGGTGGTGACAAGCCACAAAGTGCTGGAAAAGGGTGAAAGGCAGTACTATCTTGAATAGAGTTCCAAGGTGCAGAGAAGAGGAGGAGGTACCTGAAGACCCCAAAGGAGAAGTAAAGTGTGCCTGTAAAGTACCTGGAGATGTTCAATGAGGACATGAATGAGTGGGAGATCAATGGATAGAAGATAGGGAACACCTCGCTCCCTAGCAAGGTTTCCTAGAGCTTCGGTGAGTTCTTTAAAGTAACAGGCTCCAATCTTTCTAGTTCTGAGCTGTTTAAGTCACTCAGGCCCAACCACATGGCACTGAACAGAGTTTCATGTATTTGTAACCTCGTATTGTTAACTCTAATGTAGTCATTAAATTGGTTATATATGTTCGCCTTTCTCTTATCTCCTTTCTAATTATGTAAAGAGCTGGGACCCTGGCTCCTTGTTTGATTATTCCTTATGTACTTCTTAAGTATCTTCTACAGTGCCCAGAAGAGCATTTCAGAACAAGGTCCTTCATAAATGTAAGTTGCTTATTTGCTTGATTGTTTTAATCCCATAAAAATAACTGTTTAACACAGGGGTTACGAATTAACTGCAACTTGCTCTGAACAGTTTTGCTGAAAGATGCCAGGTTGTTTGTTGCAAGCTTTTGAAAGAACTGTCCTCCTCAATACAGGCAGTCTGTTGACAGCTTATCCCCATGTAGTCAGAGGCAGGAGAAGAGGCGGACTGAGATCGCTGGGCCGAACTTCAGTTATCTTTTATTTCATGTGCATGGCATGGGTGCCCAAAAAGCACAACTTTCTGCCCTTGTCTTTTGTATGTGTATGTGTATGTGGGAGAGGAGGAGTCGCTGAAAGATGCAGATTTAAGTTGGAAGTTCTTGTAACAAGTCCAAGTAACCATTTGCTTCTAGCTTTTCACTACTGCATGAAAATGACAATATTTACAAACTATTGTTGATGTACTAGACTGATTAAATAGGCCTACACACTCCAAGATTAAAAGTTTAGGGCAAATGAGCTATCATTTCCTCAGGAAATGGCACCGCTGAAAATACGAAACAAAGAATCAGGGAAACTTTATGACTTCATCAATGATCCATCCACTGTGAGTTACCAAGAGCCCCATTTAGTAGTTGTAGATGGAGACACTCCTCATCTTTTTGTCTAACAGCCTGGAATCCAATGACATCTTCTCACATTTCATTCTGGGTCCCTATGGGACAGAAATCTGAACTTGGGTGAAACATAAGAGGTGTTCTTGGATCTGTCTAGCAGAGAGTTTCATTCATCATTAAAGAGAGCTCAAACCCAACCGTTTGTGTCCCCACAGGAGTAACAGTTGTTGGAAAGCACATTGATAGCCTGTCCTTTGTATAGCATGTGTGTACTTGGGTGCATGTGTGTGTATACTCATCAGAACCAGAGTAGAGAGAAAGCACATCACATGTCCTGCTGCTGGGAGTGAATGCATAAATCTCTAAGGAAGGGAATTTGACAAAGTTTATCAAAATTACAAATGCACACACCCTTTGATCCAGTGATTCCATTTTAGAAACTGATCCCCAAGGCCTGCCCTCACATGCATGAAATGATGTATGTACAAAGTTATTCATTGCAACAATGCTTGTAAAAGTAAAACAAAAATGAAACACCCTAAACGTCCTTCATTTGTGGACTGGTCTTTGGCTTAGACACCGAAAGCAAAGGCATTGCTGGCCCAAGTCCAAACCCTAGTCCAGCACCAGAGTCTCCAGCAGCCCAACCTCCCAGCCTCATCCGCCCTCCATCTGCACGTGGAGCTCCTGAAAGACAGAGAGCCTCCCGGGGCAGCCGCACGTGTCCCCGGGTGACACAGCGGTCAGCCTAGAGACTGCCATGTGGATTGAGCAGTAATCACCTGTGAATGAATGGATGTCTGAACGGTCAGCCTTGATGTCCTGACTGCACCAGCAAGTCCCTCCCCGTGCTGCTCACCCTGAGCACCCTTCCCTGTCCCCTGGTGAGCCCCGACTTGTTCCTGAAGTCCCAGTCCATTGAACCTTTCCCAAGCCAACATGCTTCTCTCTCATTCTGGCCCCGAGCCCCTGACCTAGTCTCTGTCACAAGGTCTGTCCCCTCTATATGCTCTTCAACGTCTATCTGTGCTGCCCCTACCAAATCATAAAATCCTTTAACTCAAAGGCTACACATATTTATATCCCCATAGCCTGATATATGTTCAGTACACAGAAAATACATTTTAAAATTTATTTTTTAATTTTTTAAAAAGCTTTTACTTATTATTTTTAGAGAGAGGGGAAGGAAGAGAGGCAGAGAGGGAGAGAGAGAGGCATCAATGTATGGTTTCCTTTCACCTGCCTCCAGCTACGGACCTGGCTGGAGACCTGGCTTGCAACCTGGTTATGTGCCCTGGCTGGGAATTGAATCAGTGGCCTTTGGGTTCGCAGGCTGGCGCCTTATCCACTGTGCCACCAGCCAGGGCAGATACATTTTTTAAATGATTTTATTTATTATTTCCAGAGAGAGGGGATGGGAGAGAGGCAGAGAGGGAGAAAGACATCAATGTCTGGTTGCCCTTCACCTGCCTCCAGCTACAGACCTGGCTGGAGACCTGGCTTGCAACCTCGTATGTGCCCTGGCTGGGGAATCAAACCAGCAACACTTGGGTTTGCAGGCCTGTGCTCAATCCACTGAACCACACCAGCCAGGGGTCAGCAAATGCTTTTTGTTGAATAAATTGTGGGGGGAAAGAAGTAACTTGGCTCCTTACATATGTTTGGTCCTCAACAATTACTTTTTGTTGAATAAACTGTGGGGGAAAGAAGTAACTTGGAGAATCTTCACTCATCATCTCCTATTAACTCAGTAATATAAATCAGCATTTCAACTCAATTCATTGCTACCTTGTAAATCCAGCAACCCCATGCTTTGGAACTAAGATAAAGAAGCAAAAGTATTTTAATGAGGAAGAGGATGCATGGTGTCCCTTAATCATTTCCAAAAGCCACTTATTCTTTGAGATACACTAGAATCCAGAAGGTTTTTCTTACCAGCAGAACTTCCCACAGTTCCTTATTGAGACCTGGCTTTTGAACGCCATAGCCACTGAATGCCCCATAAGAAAATTTAACAAGTGAAGAAATTCAGGCAAAAATTTAAAAAGTTTAAAATAAAAAAAAAAAATCAGTTATCTCTAGGGACGACCTCAAGCTGGGGCACTGCCCCTGGTCGCTGTAACCACAGTGACTAAGCAAAGAGCCGTTGCTGCCTTCCCCTACGTGGGCAAGGAAGGTCATCTAAAAGGCAGACACTGGCGACCAGAAGCCACAGGCTGCATGTCCCCATGCAGCAGCAGCCTGTCCCAGCCAGGTGAACACCGGAAATCTGCTCTGTGAAAGGGCAGATCTGCCCGCCTGCCTAGTGGCAGCAATTTAGCTGACTTATTTATGAAGAGCCCATAAGAACGCACTTCCTAAATCACTGCTAGCTATGCCAAGGTTGCAGTTTTAATGTTATCACTGCCTGCTCAGCCAGGGAGACAGAGAAAGCCTTCCCCATAACTCACAAAGCTGACTGTCCCCAGAGATGCATCATACTCTGATTTATAGCACCCTTGCTCCGGGAAGGGACAAAGGTGCCGTTCCAATGGGCCCCTTGTTCATTCCTTCTTTCTCATTCACTTGTGCAGCCACACTTATTGAGTATCCACCACCGCCAAGCACCGTGCCAGCATGATGGCACAAACATAAATAATGAAAGCCACAATCCTTGCTCTCAAGCAGCCCTTACAGTCCAGCAGGGAGGGTAAAATATGTGCACAATTAACTAAAAAGGCTTTGCATGGTTTTAAAAATGCCATGGTAGATTGAAGGGTGCAGCATTCTCTTACATCTAGGTCCAGCTATAAAAAAGATATGGCATTTGGATAAAGTGATAAAGAAAACCTGGGCTTTTCCTGCATAGCATCTTGGAAGTTTCTGAGTCATGAAAGTAACTCTAGGAAGTATAATGACATATTAAAAGGCTGCCAGATTGGGATGGAAGTGACCTAGGAGATCGTCCCATAGCTGTCACTTATGGGATCTCCAGCAGTGTTGTTTGGGCACCTGGTACCTCATCTGGGAAACAGAGGGGGAGCCTCCGCATGACCCTGTCAGCTCCCCGGATCCCGTGGTAAAGGGTCAGGAAGGAAGGGAGACCAGCAACAGGCCAGGTCTCAGCCGCAGGCCTCTGCACAGCGATGCTACCATTTTGGAACACTATTTCGGGGTGTCTGTCGGTGCACACACAGAGCGTGTCAGCACAGCATCAGCTGAGAGGTGTGTATGGGGGAAGCAGGAAGGAAAAAGACCAGCTTAGAGGGAGAAATGTTTAATGATTTCTCAGGATGGACATCTCCGGAAAGGGTGATGGATGGAGGGGAGCTGAGAGGGAGTTTGCTTTTGCTTCTCCCGCTTGCCCCACACTGACGGGACTGCTCAGGAACAGCGAGGGCTGGGGCGGGGCGGGGCAGACTGTGACTGTGCTCCACGTGACAGGCGTGTGGAGAAACTCTGCCCGTCAGTGAGGCAAAAGAAGGGTCACGGTCACAGACAACATCGTGGTGATTGTGGCAGGGGCGGGAGGTGGAAGAGGGTATAAGGGGAATAAGTGGTAATGAAAACTACAATTAAAAAAATAAAAATAATAATAATAAAAGAAAAGAAGGGAGAAGAAAATACGGGCTGTGCATCGGAGAATAGAAAGCCTTGAAGTAACTTCCTTTCTTCAAAGAAAATAAAAACCTCTAGTAATGACCTTTATGCCTAGTGAAGATCAAGGTGATAAAAACCCAAGAAATGGTGACCGCTTCTTTTTCTCTTCTTTCTTTTACTTTTTTTAAGCGAGATTTTATTGTGGACCTTCACATAATAGGCAAGCCACTTCCTGACAATGTGCCAGCGGTCCTCCACCATAAACCCATCACCTGCTCATCTGCCTACGTCACCTTTCAGACTGCATCTGTGAGAGCCAGACAACCCATTGTCGCTGTGAATTCCGCTCACAGACGCTCACAGACCCATTGAGCCCCAAGCTCAATGGGAATGACTTTGTCTCCTCACACCAGTCACAGACAGAGAGAGTTCACGATTTGGAGAAAGCTCTAGGCCACCGGCAGCAGTGACCCTAACTAAAGGGTCTGAGAGTTTCAGAGGGTGTGCAAGCAACATTAATTTGATAGTAAAGATCATCTGTGCATCAATTTTGGAGAAAACAACCCAAATGTAAAGTACTTGGGAAGACAAGAAAGTGATGAAGAGAGCAGAGTGACTAGCAAACAAATGTGTTTTTCTGGATGCCTAGAGGGAGGGTAGCAACACTGTTTCCCTAAAGTGAGTCTCTTTTGAGACTAGAAGTCTGTCCTGAAAGTATCGAGCCAATGTCAATATAATTAAAACCGTTTGTACTTCGATACTTTTGGGACAGACCTCGTATAATTACTTATATTTAGAAATGTTTTTGCTCACTTAGCTTCAGATTTAGGTTGTAGTTCTGCATTTGGTCAAGCCCTCCTGGGGTCCATCTTTGACTGGTCTTAGGACCTAGCCTTCAGTGTCTGAGAGGCTGTCTGTACAAGAGGTACATTCTATCTTTAAAGTGTTTCAATCTCAGGTGATATTTAAGTTTACATTTTGTTTTCCTCCCCTTAATATTACATCATGATATTTTCATAATGATCTTAGTAATCACCCTTTTAAAAATGACATAAGCATCTATCAAGTGGAAATGCTATAATTATCAATGTTTCCTTTGATTAAACATTTAGATGACTTGCTCTTTTTATGTAAAATAATGTAACACTGCACTGTGGAATATGGAGACTATCTGTGGAATAAAAACAACTTGAACCCAGCATAGGAGAAAATATCCTAGTGCCTCCCACCTAACCATAAACTTCTCTCTCAGACCAGAACTAAGAAATCACCATTTAACTGAGCATCTACTATGTGCCACAAAAATAACCCTCCAAAACTTCTGTTATCGAGGTGACTAAGCAAAAGTTATATGGATCAAAATCCTTTTTTTTTTTTTTTTTTTTTTCCATTTTCTTATCTGTCAGTTTTTATTTAAAGTGGGTTTAGGACAAAAAATCTTCTGCAGGAATGAGATTTTGTTGTGTTAATGTTTTCATCTCGACTGTAACATAAACAATATTCAGAATGCCATCTATCACTCATTGCATAGTTATTTTTTTTCTTTTTAAAGGCGGCCACAAAAAGGCAAGGACACTTATTAAAACTTAAAATTGGCAAAGCGTGACCCTGAAGTCTTAGACACAACAAAGCGAACGCGCCCGCTGTGTGTCGATCGAGCTGGGAGGAGTGGAGAAAAGCCAAGCAGAAAAGCGGGGCCCAGATAAAGAGGGAAGCACCGGATTCAAAAATGGCATCACAGCCACCAAAGAAGGGCCATATTTTGCTTCTTAACAGATAAAACCAGGAGACACAGATTTAACCGCAAACAGGCAGAGATTAAGAAAGCTTTTGTGATGAAGTACAGGCAGCCTTCAAAGGCTTCAAACTGCTCACATAAGAAAAGCCCTAGTGAGCAGAGCAAGTAGAGCGTTTCTCTACCCTCCTCACACTGCTTTTACCCCAGCCAGCTGGTACCTGGCTGTCTCCCCCTTCTGCCCCCCACTCCACCCCTCCACCCCCACTGCACCTCTGCTCACCAGCCTTCCGCCACCACCAAGGCTCTGGCCTCTCCTCCCCAGCATCTGGCCAAAATCTTGCCTCATCCCTTTCTTAAAAGCTGCCAGCCCAGGGCAAGTCACCCTCAGCTGACCGGCCCCAGCCCTCCCAGCTGGAGACAATTCTCCTGCCGCACCAGCCAGTTCCCCTGGGGCTGCCCCAGGCCTGCCCCCCCCCCACCGCCCCCCATCGTCTTCTTCAGCTGGTTTTGTGGGCAGCACTACATCCACAGCAGCCTCCCTGCAAATGTTTGTCTAATTTCCTTACATCAAACCAAGGACCAAGCAGAGTAGCTGTCTTGTTCTGGGGGTGAAGGTGGTTGCATCCAGGAGCCCGAAGAGCTCGCTGGTTAAGAGACAGGAGAAATGGGAAGGGTACTGGGGGTCAACATGGGCCAAGGGCGCAGCGACTCGGTGACAAAGTTACTGCCGAGGAGCGAGCACGTTACCAGGGAAGGAAACTGGAGTTGGACGAGCCACCCAAGCTCCCAGCTCTCCATCCCCTTCCCCTGCTGCGCCTGAGCCCCCCTGAGCCTGAGGCAGATAAGGAAACCGTCCCAGGCACACGTGGGAATAACTCTGAAAGTTAAGATAAGAGGTATGTGGGTGGAGATTTCTTTTTCTTTCTTTTCTTTCTTTCTTTCTTTTTTTTTTTAACATTCAACATTATTTTATATCAGTTTCAGGGGTACAGCGTAGCGGTCACACAGTCATACCCTTTCTGAAGTGTTCCCCATATTCCCAGTGCCCACCTGGCATCGTGCATGGTTACTGCAATATTACTGAGTAACTCCCCGTGCTGCACTTGACATCCCATGACTGTTCTGTAACTGCCAATCTGTGCTTCCTAATCCCTTCACCTTTCCCACCCAGCCCCCACCCCTGCCTCCTCTCTGGCAGCGTTTCTTTTCCTTTGCTCTTCTACGCTGTGTCTCCCAGATCACGGAGTAAATTCATAAGGGAGAGTAGGTACAGCCAAAATCAAGCCAGCTATGTCTCAGGAAGGTGCTCTCAACAAGACCCAGTGGATGAGGGAGAAACACAAGAGGCAGAAATGACCTCAGACAGAGCCCAGGGGTGCTGACTGATGGATGCGCCTGCTGGTATCTTCAGAGAGCCCACCACCACGCAAGCCTGTGCTTTTTTGTTGTTGTTGTTGTTGTTGTTGTTGTTGTATTACATCCATCCCCTTTTTGCTCCCCTCTGTCCCCCTCCCCACCCACCCATTCCCCCCAAAGTCAATCCCACCTGTTGTCCATGTCCATGGTTCCTTTATACTAGGTTCTTGTCTAAGCTGCTCCCCATCTTTGCCTCTACCTCTCCCTCCCCCCCACCCCGTTCCCCTGACCACTGAAGGCCTATTCCTTGTATTCATATACTTGGTTCTGTTTTGCTTGTTGTTAAGCCTGTGCTTTTTAAAGGCAGATAAGGTCCAACGTCCTCTCCCCGACGCACACCACTGACTTCTCAACCTCCCCTCTTCTCCAGCACTGTTTCAGAAACCCCCGAACCTCAGTCACATCGCTTCCTGTGGGTCCGCCGCCAACCATCCCAGGGCGCTCATGCAAACCTTTTCCCCCGCTCAGCACGCCAGCCCAACCCCTTCCTGCACCCCCGTAAGAGAAGGCCTTGCCGCCTGCGTTCCTAGGGTCAAGGTCATCCAACGGGACTCCCGAAGTCTCTTCTCGGAATCTGCCAGTGCAGGGCTACTGTTTCCATCTCTCGTTCTCCGCTCCTGAGACTTGTGATAAATAAGCTTTGCATTTCAGGAGTTTCTCAAGCACTTGGTGCATGCACACAATGCTAAAATACATTTAAAGTAGAAAAGTGTTCTGCATGCCTGAATTTCTTCCTCTATTCTATTTCCAACTACTTATTTCATGAAACTAAGCACATCGGAATAGAAAAGAACATCTATTCAAGCAAACCAGTGAAATGTGGAGAAAAACATCTGATTATAATCTGGATAGCCATGTGCTATGCCATGTGTTTTCTGATCAACAAAAAGATACCCACAAAATTGGTGATCTATCATTAATGTGAACTGAGAACTTGAGTTTGCTCATGGTCACTTCAGCTTGTATAAAATATTGACAATGCTAAATATCAATATCAATTAATCTAGGTCACAATTATCCATTAAACCGTGCCCCCAGAAACAGCTAACCACACTTCTGGACCCTCTCAAGACACAAGCTTCGGCAATTGTTCCCATGTACTTGCTGCAGAATATGTTGGACTGTAGAATAGCGTGCTCTTTTAGACAATGTGCAAGGGCCAGTGATGCAGCGGGGCCTGGGGAACAAATGGAGCCAGAATTACAAAGGCTGTCAGGTATCCCTTTGGCTCCTCTCTTCGTGTGGCTTCATTCTCATCTCCTGCATCACACAGCGGCAGACACAACCACCTCGTCTCCATCTGGGACCACAGGGAACCTCGTGTTTTGGTTAGCAGTCCTAAAATTCCAGAGAAGGATTGGGTGGGTCAAATATTATCTCCAGACTGAACCCAGGGATAAAGAGCCTGTCTACAGGCCCCATAGGGTGCTCCCCCAGACGTATGAGAGTGGAAAGACCATTTCCTAGCAGTGTTGTTTTGGGCATACAAAACAAAAGATGTGAATGTTTATAGTCTATCTGTCAAAGCAATATATAGATACATGTAAAGAGCAATGAAATACAGGGGCTATCCCAAGAAACTACATGATCTCTTATCAAAAAGAGGTCATGGAAGCCCTGGCTAGTGTGACTCAGTGGATTGAGTGCTGGCCAGTGAACCAAAGAGTCATAGGTTCAATTTCCAATCAGAGCAAATGCCTGGGTTGCAGGCCAAGACCCCAGCTGGGGGTAAGTGAGAGGCAACCACACACTGATGTTTCTCTCCTTCTCTCTCTCCCTCCCTTCCCCTCTCTCTAAAAATAAATTTAAAAAATCTTTTTAAAAAAAAAAGCGGTCATGGGGACCTTGAAAACATTATGCCAAGTGAAAGAAGTTATTCACAAAACAGATACTGTATGATTCCATTTGTATAAAATGACCAGAATAGGGGGCTCTTGAGACACAACATAGATAAGTGGTTTTCTGGAATTTGGGCGGGCGGGGGGGATATAGTGGGGGGACAGGGTTGGGATGAGGTAGGGAATTATTGCAAAATAGTATGGGGTTCTTTTGGGGTTGGTGAAAATGCTCTAAAATTGTTTGGGGTAATGATTGTACACTATGAATATAGTAATAATCATTAAACTATATACATTAAATGAGTAAATTATATGATGTGTAAATTTATCTCAATAAAGCTATTTTCTAAAAAGGTACCACAGAAAGGAAACATTCAACCTTAAAATGATAGAATCTTTGTTTTAAAAAATGTAAAACTTTAAGCAAAGTGGTAAGGTGTTAATATGTTAACAAAGAAAACAACTAAAATGTTTGTAAACAAAATAGACATCTGTGCTGTAGACAAGGTGACTAAAATATAAGTTTAAAAATTAGTAAATAGTACAGTGGTAACTTTGGGGATGGACACTGAGTTTTGAAATAAATTTTACATCTGCTCTTTCATTTTTTACATTGTTTCTCAATGTGCAATTAACAAACAGGAAAAACAGCCTTCAATTAACCTTCAATTTCCTACCCACATGCTGTTAACTTTCTGCCACACACTTTGATTACATTCAAGAATGAGTGAAAATGAGAGTGTAATTTGGAGGAAAAAAGAACAGAACTAGCATTAGCCCTGGCTGGTGGCACAGTGAATAAGGTACTGGCTTGCAAACTCAAAGATCACTGGTTCAATTCCCAGCCAGGGCATATAACCAGCTTGCAAGCCAAGTCTGTAGCCAGGTCTGTAGCCAGAGGCAGGTGAAAGACAACCACACATGGATGTCTTTCCCCTTCTCTGCCTCTAACCTTTCCCCTTGTTCTAAAAATAATAAATAAAATCTTAAAAAAAAAGAACAGAACTAGCATAAAAGAACTATATACTCTTAAAATATAAAGTATTAGTAACATCGCAAAAACATCTAACACCTAATTTCACCTGTGGAGGTAATTACCATGCCTAGCCATTCTTTAAGGGACTCTAGAAGGCCCCGGAGGCCACACATAATCCCCTGCCCAATGAGACTGAAACTCCGCATGGTAACATGCCCTGGTGTATTTATGAGTTGCTAAAGCAGGTTTTCAGCCATGTCTTTCCCATGACCCTCCCCTCAACCCAGTGGCACAGAAAGAGCAAATATTGTCTTTTTCCACATGGCAGGTGAATGGAGGTCTGGAGCAAGGGACACTGGCTGCAAAGCAAGGTCAACGGGCTTCCCCCCTGCTATGTCAGATGTTAACTCTGACATATTCAATGTTATTCTGTATTAGTTTTAGATGTACAGCATGGTAGTTAGAAAGTCATGTACTTTACAGGGTGATCCCCTGATGTTTCAAGTACCCACCTGGCTCTATCCATAATTACCACAATATTAGTGACTATACACCCTACGCTGTCATCTACATTTCTATGACTGTTCTGTAACTGCCAATTTGTACTTCTTAACCCCTTCACCTTTTTTACCCAGCCCCCCAAACCTCCTCCCCGCCGGCAACTGTCAGTCCGCAGTGCAGTGTGCTGTGATGCAGTGAAGTGCAGTGTGGACTGACGCAGTGAAGTGCGGAGTGCAGTGATGCAGTGTGGCGTGCAGAGTGCAGTGATGCAGTGATTTTGTGCAGTGGTGCAGTGCAGTGTGCAGTGTGCAGGGATGCCGTGCGGTGTGCAGTGATGCACTGCAGTACAGTGTGCACACCACGCTGCATCTCTGCACACTGCACGGCATCACTGCACATACATTTACACAATGAAATACTATGCCACAGGAAGAAAGAATGACCACCTACCTTTTGAAACAATATGGATGGAACTGGAAAGCATTATGTATAGTGAGATAAGCCAGTCAGTGAAAGACAAATTCCATATGATCTCACCTAATACCGGAGACCAAAGAACAAAACAAACAAAAAAGCAAAATAGAACTAGAGGCATGGAAATAAGGAACAGACTTTCAATGTGCAGAGGGGAGGCAGAGGGGGAGAAAGAGGCAAAGAAAAGGAACAGTTTAGTCAAGGAACTAGTAAAATGATCCGTGGACATGGACATGTGGGGATCGACAGTGGGAGAAGAGGTGGGGAGGGTGGGGCAGGGGAGAGCAATGGGGGAGAAATGGGATAAATGTAATACAATAATAAATTAATTTTAAAAATAAAAATATAAAAGGGGGAAATCCTGCCATTTGGAACAGCACAAATGGACCTCAAGAGCATTATGCTAGGTGAAGTAAGTCAGATGAGCAAGAAGAATACTGTGTCATCTCAAGTATAGGTAGGACCTAAAAAAAGCTGACCCCATAGAAACAGGGTAGAAGGGTGTTTGCACACTTTCCCCAATGTCAAGGGCAGGTAATTGCCAGGGAGAGAGGCAGCTGCCTCCAGAAACTATATCTTTTCTGGAAAGAACCATTTGAACATTTCCAAGGGAGAAAAAAAACATAAGAAATTTACAGTTGGCCCAAAGTAGAACTTGTGGCCTTTAAGAAGGCCTGGCCTGCTGTCGTCAATTTGGAGGCAGCTGCCATGTGGGAGAGCTGGGCAATTTGGGGACACGTGGTGGGGGGCAAGAGCAAGGGGGCGCAGGAGATGCGCCCTGGTGTGACATCTGGCTGGCCATCTCCAGCATCTGCCTAAGAGCCTTTTCCCATCCTTTTCCCAGGGGTTCATTTTAATAAGGGCCACAGCTGGGAATAATTTTGAAGCTAGTTTTATCTGAGGGAGATAAGGAAAGAATACATAGCTGCTTATCCTGGGCAGTTTCCAAAACCTCAGAGAAGGTGTCTGCACTGGAATAGTGACTCTCAGCAACCACCTGCCACCAAGGAGAAAAAACTCATTTTAACTTATAACTCATTAATAAATTTCGCAAAAAGGGGATGGGTGTAATACAACAACAATAATTTTTTTTTTAATTTTTCAAATTAAATGTCTACCTACTAAGAGAAATTAAGTACTAAGGGCTATGATTTCTTCGTTAGAGTTGCGCTTTAGAAGGCCACAAACTATTTTAATAGCTAAGGTTTTTTTAATCCCCCCAAAACCTTTCACCCTCCCTCAAAGACAAAGTGCCTCTGTGAAGATGCATGCTCTAGAAGAAAAGAGAGAACGCTTGCGCACACTGGATAATAGCCCACAGGACACTCCCCCTCACCTTCCCAGGTCCCACGCTCCCGAGTGTCCACACGCCCTCACACAGCCCTGAACAGGTGAAGCTGAGGAAGTGGTCCCTTGGGTGCCAGGCACGGCTTGGCTGGAGACATCTTGGGAGATTGCCGAAAACACTTCCCAATCTTAGCTCAAACTATGAACACAAGAGAACAGCAACGGAGTTTGCAATGTAAAGAGCTTCCGCAGAGCAACTTAAGTTTCAATGCCAGGTTGATTATTTGCTGTTTATTTTACCCCTATTCTGTGCTGCGTGGTACACTGGGCAAAAGGCAAGACCTTCAGCTGGATGGGTTGATGTTGACCATGCCCAGCTTTTGTCAGCCGTTTGGAGCTACGTTAGGAAGTTGCACAAGACATGAGTTGGAGCTGGGGAGCCTGTGGCCTTCACAAAGGAGGCCTTTCTACCTTTGCGTGCGGCCACTCGGGATGGATGCAAGCATTTCACCTCTCCAAAACATCTTACTTGGCAACCCTGAAATGAAGAAAGGCCTCAGGGCAACAAAGGTAGTGAATCCCTATGCCAAGTTCATCTTCCCTCCAGAAAAGTCTAACAGGAAATTAATCAAAAGGTGCAGCAGGTCTTATTAAATTTCTTTCGGAGCCTGGGTTTACTCTGTTTTGTGTGGCTCGGCTAATAGCATTCTGGGTGAGAGGATTCCATATCCGTGCTGCTTACAAGGATTTATCTCTTTATACAAATTATTTCTGATCTGAAATGTTGTTTCTTTGTCTTTTTGGCTTAGCCTGTCAGGGAAGTTTTATATTTTTGCCAAAGAGCTGATACTCAGGAGAAATTAAAATCAACAGAGAAATTAATGAGCTGTATTCTTATGTAACTATGGGACTCTGTAGGAGAATGCTTCTGTGGAGAAAATTGGGCTCCTTGAGGATATAAATAAAAGTACTTCAAATCCAGATGTGAGACAGAAGAGGAAGATAGGGACAGCCGCTCGCATCAAATTTCATGGTGAGGGAGGGTGGGAAGGGGGAGGCGAAAACTGCGGGAAAGCAAGTTATTAAGATGATAACTACTTAAGTGTATTATGTCACCAAATTCACCTTAACTACATCGCCTTGATCTCATATCATTGAGCAAACCAATTTTTAATACACATGCAATGAAAAAACTGGGGGGAAACCAGACTGCTAAAATTATTCCACGTGGGTCTCAAGTTCGGCAGTTAGGGATGAGGCAGGCAGCATTTCATTATCACAGTCAAGTGCATGTCAGACAATAGATTACATCTTTCAGTTGAGATTTCAGCTGTATTTTATTAGGAGCTGGGCAGAAATATTAACTTGCACAGACTTGAGAGTTATTTAGCATCAGCTAGCAGTTATTCAAAATGCCAGAGGGGAAACTACCAGGCAGTTTTTCAAAATGAGCAGAACAGCATATTGGGATATTGCAGATATTTGTACATGTGGGAAAGCTCAAAAATGCAACGAAGAACAAATTTAAGCACGGGTTTATATATAGGGAAGTCATGAAGATTTATTTGCCATTTTTGTGGGTCCATTTATAATATCTAAGGAGAAATAAATGTGATTTGACTCTTTTTTAACCACAATTATTTAACAATCAAGACTTGTATGAAGCATTTGGGTACACTCTGCTCTACCTCCTGGGCACTTCCTGATAGTGCCTTAGAATTCCTCAACAAGAAGCCCTGAAATCATTTAATCATTGTTGGTATTGTTTCTGTAATTCCATCAACATTATCATTTACATGATAAAGGGAGATGAAAACTGTCAGATCAAATTCAGCTTTGCAATACATCCACTTGGACTCATAAACAACTAGAAAAGAATAATGTAGCAGCCACTTTGGCTGTTTTGACACACCACCAAGTGAAATAAATACGCAAACCAATTTGATTTGCATAGAAAGTCAGTCTGAATAATACTTGCATCCAGAGGTGTTTTTAAACTGAATGTTTCCTGGTCTGCTTGTTTCAAATCAATGGGATATTTTGCCACTCCTCTCCTTCACCTTGTGTGTTGCAAGCACTCTGTTATTTCACACCAGCTCTCCAGCCGGGGCGTCCCGGGTGAGGGAAAGTAAAAAAGACAACAACTGGTATTTGCCAACATGAGTTAGGCTTACAAGAAAGGTCCTATAAACTATATATCCTAGATTTTCCAAAACAACTGTATTTTAAATCATTGTGTTTGGTAAAGATGATCTATCTGTATAATGTGTGTAACTATATAAAGTGCTATTTTAATTTTATATGTTTAGTTTATAACTTAAAATATGTTTTATAAATATGAATGGGGAGGGGGTACTTTGCTTTGGAAAATAGTTCATTCTTAAGTATTATGTAGATAGTTCAGGAAATATCGGTATCCTGGGTTATGGCATGGGGTCTTATCCGAACATTTGACAGTGTCCGGAGACATTTTATGGTTGTCACAACAGGGCAGACATTGAAGGTGCTAGAGGCATCTAGTGGGCAGAGACCAGGGAGCTGCTAAACATTCCAGAACAAAAGGACTTTCCTAGGACAGAGAATTATCTAGCCCAAAATGTCAATAGTGCCAAAGGCAAAAAGCTCTGAATTACAAAAATGAAAACCAACTGGTTAGAATTTTTTTCAAGCATGGTTGTTGAAGGGGTACAGAATAGGCTACCCCAAAATGTGTTACTTTGGCATGTGGGTTATTTTGAGTTGAAGACAATCACAGCATGAACAACTCAGGAAGAACTTTTACTTCCCTCCAAACTACCTAAAAAAATTTAGATCGAGGTCCTGGGCCAAGAAGAGAACTGTTACCAGGGATAACAACAAAGACTATGGGGTAGGTGCGGTGGGCTGGGGGAAGCTTAGCAGGGCCTGTTTCTTCCAAATCCTCCCTAGAAGGGTAGAAGAAATATTTTCCTCCGCTCCATTAATGAGTTTCAAGACATTCAGCCATACGATCAGGAGGTAGAAGGGATAGGTGCTGAACTGAGAATTATGAGTTATTTCTAATCCTTGTTCTGTCAAAGTGGTAAACAAAGATGTAATGGCTTTAAATTTTTTTAATTAAATTAAACAAGTCAAATGTTTATTGGAGTCTTGGTTTTCTCAGATGTTAAATAAGGACCCCTAAGCTTTTACCTTTTCTAGAAACCTTTCCAATTATATTTTTCTATTAAACTAGAACTTGCCATTTATAAAATTATTTTACATTTACCATTTCATTTGTTGAAATAACAACATGCACCCAGACTGGTGTGTCTCAGCAGGTTCAGCGTCATTCCTACAAACTGAAGGGTGGGAGGCTCAACTCCCCAGTCAGGGCACAAGGTCCCTGGTTGGGGGTCTGCACGAGGCTCGGTGTTCCTCTTACCTATAAATGCTTCTCTCCACCTCTTTCTCCCTCTCTATAAATAAACAAATAAAATCTTTTTTAAATAAAAGAAAAATAAATAACAACATGTATTAATTATTCATTTCATTTGCATGATAGATTTGAGTTCTTTGAGGAAAATTACAACCCTATCAATGCTTAGGATTCTAAGCTGCCACTCCATCCATCAAGAAGTAGAGACCAAATCACTTTCCCTTAAGCCTGTTGGTCTCACAACTTGTTTGCCCAATAGAATGAGTGCCGGTGCTATTCAAATTCTGGGTCCGGGCCTAAGAAGCCCTGGAAACTTTCACTGTTGCATCGTTAAAGCTAGCCATGACGCCATTAGGAAGTCCGTAGCAGACTATGGAAATGCTAGAGGCCGGATGAGCTAAGTCCTGGAGGATGGGAGGCTACTACGAATGTTCAGCCCTGCTGTGCTCCCACCTGAAGCAGCTGTTAGATAGGCCCAGCCAACACCACACAGAGCATAAGACCCACCCTGCTAAGCCCTGCCCCAATCCTTCTTCCACAAAATGCGAGAAATCATACATCATTCTTTTAAGCCAGTATGCTTTGGAATTTTGTGTTTCACAGAAATAGGTTACTGAAACATAGCTTTGCTGGCCACTCAAGAGAAATCCTTATGTTAACCTCACCCTAAAGTGACTTTTGTTCTTTTTCAGGGACAAAAAATTGAAGCATGACTCTGCTCCCATACTGTTTAGCACCCCATCATGATCATTTTTTGTCTTAATCCAAAAGGAATTCAGTTGCAACCAAGTGCATATTCCCCCTTCAACTGATCAGCTTAGCTTTGCTGAGGAAGTTAGTGTGATGCCACTAGAGAAGTCAGGGAATGAGATATTGGGCCAAGGCCCAGCTTGCCCAATTCCACCACAAGGCAAGCAGTTTCACCTGCTTCTTCTAATGCGTGTAAAATTCATACAACTCAACACTCAGTCAATTCATGAAATGGCTGAGCCCAGCCTGGGAACCCTTGTTTGTTTCCATATAAAACACGGGCAGCATGTTAAAACGTACAGTTGGAGCACACACATCTTAGGACTGTTGTTGGCTTAACTAATGCTGGGGAGGATCAAATCTGGAAAAAATGTGTAAGGCTCCAAATTCCCTTTGATTCTATGTAAAAGTATAAAACCCTTCCTACTGCCCAGCAGCAGGCAGGCCTTGAGGATGACGCCCCAGGCTATCCACGTTTCCACCATGTTCTGCCTTTTGGTTTCCTACTTCTCTCAAAAGTAACCTTGACTAGCCAGACTGGCAAGCAAGCACCTGCCCTCACACAGAGAGAACCCGCACTCTTGCCAGTCACATACCTTTGTCCTTGCTTTCTCATTATTTTTCAATGGCAAGTTTGGTAGGAATGCATAATAATTGAAACATTGGTAAAGAAAGCCATTAGTCCAATCAAAAAGGGGAGCAATTTAGTCAAGAAACTAGCACGGAAGAACCATGGACATGGACAACAGAGGGATTGACCTCAGCGGGGAGCAGGTGGGTGGGGAAGGGGACAGAGGGAGTGAAAAGGGGATGGCTGTAATACAACAACAATAAAATTAAAATTAAAACAGATAAGAAAAGCTGAGGTTAAATGATCACTAAATGAAGGTGAGGGTGGGCAGAGGAGGGCAAAGCGGGTGAGGGCAAACAGTTTGTCTAATAAGAAACTCAAAGGCAAATTAAATGGCCTGCCCCTAGGGTCCATGAAGCTCTTGGAACTAGCCCAGCACTGTAACGTCCCATTTACCCCACCTCCCTACCCTCTCATTCAAATAGCTTTTTCCTTCTGAGCATTTTAAGTACTTGCAAACATAGTATGAAAACACCTTGCATTTTTATTGTAAAAACACCCCTTCGGTGCGGCCAAGTTGCTTTCTAAAAGAGGCACTTCAACTTATGCTGCTACCAGTTCTGATAAAGTCATACCAAGACAGAAAATAATTGTTCTATAACTAAGTCTGGTTTAACAGGTAAGAAATGATATTTAGTTATTTTTAATTAGCCTTTTTACAGGAATGTATAGAGTACTTACTGCATAGGAATCATCTTAAAATCAAATTATCTAGACACTGAATATAGCCAGTAATTAATACCAAAGGAAATCAGGATTCCCCCAAATTTCTATGCTTTGCATTAATAATTCTTATACCTCATACTAGTGTAAATCTATTCACATAAAATAGTTCAAAGGAAAGTTATGAGGGCAAATACCATAGGATTTCAATTATATGTGGAATCTAAAGAATAATATAAATGAAAAACAGAAATAGGCTCACAGAGAACCTATACAGAGAACAGAAGGATGGTTGTCGGGGGGCGGGGTGGGGGCTAGGGGAAAAGGTGAAGAGATTGAGGAATATAGACTGGAAGTTACAAAATAGTCATGGGGATGTAAGTACAGCATAGGAAATATAGTCAATAATATTGTAACAACCATGTATGATGCCAGTTAGGTACCAGAAATATCAAGGAGACATTTTGAAAAATACTTGTCTAACCACTATGCTGAACACCTGAAACTAATACAAAGATAATAAAGATGTAAACAGTAATTGAAAATTTGTTTTAATTTAAAAAATAGTTATGAGGGCACAGAAGGTTGATTAATTCAGCATATAATTGTATAGAAAAGGCACTGAAAATGTGAACAAGGCATTCTTCATTCAATTCTTTGGCATGTCACAAGAATTTAAAATTGACTAGTTCAGCTAGTGGGCAATGCAATATTACCAGGCAGAGGTAGGGAGTTGTAAATGTTTGGAATCCAAAATCATAAACACAGATGAGATTATGCAAAAAATTATACAAATGGAAACCAACTCAAGATTAAGTCGCCACTGACAATAACACAATGTGAACTCCTTTCAAAGATGCTAGAAGGCCAGGAGAGTATAGGGCCTTCTGAGCCCCGAGAAAGGAATTCGGGCAGGAGAAGATTCTCAGCCTTAACAAACAGAGGGGGTGAAGGGGGTTTAGGAGGCAGTGGCAGCTTATGGGTGGAGTATGGATATTACTGACACTGAGAAGGGTGGGTGGTGACAGTTATGGGATGGTAGGGGTGGAGAAAGCAGAGCAGTGCATTATCCAACCTCAAATAATTTACAATGATTAGAGAACAAATCAAGGCCAGGCCAAGGTACAGAAGCTCAGTGGGCCCAGTACCATCCTAGGAAGTTGGACAGTGAGGATCAGTACAAATGGGGAGCAAGAGGGAACAGGGAGATGAACCCCTAGCTCAGCCTGCAGGGTGGGGGTTGTGGTCCTGCCCTCCCCCTTCCAGCCCTAGCAATGCTGGGCAGTCGCCACCCTTCTGGAGGGACTGGGGAAGGAACAATATCCAAGGCCACTCCTTCCTTCAAAGTTCTGTGTCCTAAGGACAGAAGAGTTGCATGGGAGGAGAACTGGAAGGTAGGGTTACACAGGCAAACAGGTTTACAAGCTTGTGAATCAAAAAAATAAAGAAAGAAAGAATAATTCAAACTTCCACTCAAATTGCCTCTGTGTCAGCCACGATAATTAGAAAAGTATTCCCTCCTTTCACGCCTGCGTTCCTGGGGCACCGCAAACAAGGATGATGCTATTGGAAAAAACTGTAAAATAACTGATTTCCTAATTAAGAGGCTGAAAACTAGGGCCCACAGGCCAAGTCCAGCCATTGTCTATTTTGGTTTTTTAGGTAAATAAAGTTTTACTGTAACATGCCATTCATTACTTATTGTCCGTGGCAGTTTTATTGCTATAGAGGCAAAGATGAGTCATTGCAACAGAAACAATACGGTCCCCCCAAAACAAAATACTTATTATGTGGCTTCTCCATGCTGGCTATACGTTGAAATTACCTGGGGAACTCTGGAAACTACCGGTGCCACCCTGGCTAGTGTGGCTCAGTGGGCTGACAGCCACCCTATGAACCAAAAGGCCACCTGTTCGATTCCCGGGCAGGGCATGTGCCTAGGTTTTGGGTTAGGGCCCCCACTGGGGGGCATGCAAGATGCAACCAATAGATACTTGTCTCACACACCAAACTTTCTCCCCGTCTTCCCCTCTCTTAAAAAATAAGTTACAAAATAAAATCTTGCCTTGGCTGGTGTGGTTCAGTGGATTGGTGCCAGTCTGCAAACCCAAAGGTCACTGGTTCGATTCCCCAATCAGGGCACATAACCAAGTTGCAAGCCAGGTCTCCAGCCAGGTCCGTAGCTGGAGGCAGGTGAAAGGCAACCATACATTGATGCATCTCTCCCTTTTTCCCTTCCTCCCTGTCCTCTCTGAAAATAATGAATAAAATTTTTAATTAATTAATTAAAATAAAATATTTAAAAATATACTGGTGGCTGGGTCCCACCCCCAGAGACATTGTTCATTTGATTTGAGGACTAGCCTGGACACCAGGGTTTTCCAAAGGTGTCCCCACGCCCTTGATCCTAATATGCAATCAGAGTTGAAAAATCATTGTTTTGGATTCCTGAGGCAGACCCCATTAGACCTTCAGAAAACAATATACCCACATAATATCTTAGTTCCCTGTGGGAATGAGTTGAAAGCTAGCATTAGCATTTATCTCTCTGTTTTCACAGAGCAGTGATATCACAAGTGTGCACTTAAAAGAGCATTTCTTCCTCAAGTGAGCAAAGCCAGGCATTGGCTATTCTGTTTCCCAATGGCTCTGATAAAAGGACCCATTCAATAAAGTCGTTCATAAAATTCAGTGTCAAGGGGGAAAAGTGACTCTTCAGATAAATTTGTAAATGTCCATTTACTAAGTGGGGAGAGCTGTAAACACCAAAGTCCTTCATGTTTTTCTTTACTGCCTGGAATGACTGAAATAAAGTCTAATCAGTCCAGTGTGTAGTATATCTGTGTCTCTCACCCTTTTGTTCATTTTTTTAAAATGTTTCATTGTTCCTTTTGTTTTATAATTGATCAATGACTCAGAACCTGTATTTATTTCTTTCTGTACTTCTGTATTTATTTACTTATTTATTTTTATTTATTTATATCCTCACCTGAGGACATTTTTTTCATTGCTGTCAGAGAGATGGAAGAGAGAGAAACGTCGATGTGAGAGATGCAAGAGAGGAGCATCAGTTGGTTTCCTCCTGTAAGCACCTACCCAGACCATGTCTACACCAGGGATCAACTCTACAACCCAGGTATGTGCCCTGAACAAGAACTGAACCTGCAACTTTTTGGTTATGCAATGATACTCCAACCAACTGAGCTATACCAGCCAGGGCATCAGATTCTTTTCTTTGATAAGGCAAAAATTAATTTTAAAAAGATACACATTTACTTCATAAAAATAATAGGGTGGTTTTCAAAAATGCTCTGCAAATTTTTTGACACTGTTGCCATCGAGAAGTGAGATCTATATCCTTTCCCTTCAAATCTGGGCCAACTTTAATGACTGGTCAGTGAATATAGTGCTGTGTTGGTGAAGCTGTGTGACTTCCAAAGGTAAGACACAAAAGATGATGCGACTCCCACTTTATCTGCTGAAACCACAGTGAAATTATAAAAAGTCCTACCACCTTGAGGCCACCGTACCATGAGAAAACTCAAGCTAGTCCATCCAGAGAGACTGAATGAAAGGGGAGAGATGTCCTGCCAGCCCATAGATAAATCTAGCTTCCTGATTTTCCAGCTCTATTTCTGTCTGGCAACAACCACCTGGGACACCCCAAGTTAAAGCACCAACCATGCACTTTCCAAATCCCTGACCTACGGAGACCATAAGGGGAGATTCAGTATTAGGCAGGAGAGGAATTAGCTCAAGAAAGCGCTGGAGGACAGTATTTCCAGAATCAGTGTAGTCCACACACAGACATTCTTGTCACCCTCTGCCAGAGTGTCATTTTCCTTCTTTCTCTGGCTTGCTCTCTTCTTCACCCAGTCCTTCATATTTAGGCTTCTTTTTGCCATCGCAGCCCCCCTGGCCATAACCTCCCTTGCAGAATCTTGCCCCTTCAGTGCCCATATCCCATTGGTAACTCTGTGTTTCTTAGTTCCAGTTCACCAGAACAAGAAGCAGATTGGCCCAGCTCATCAGCAGACTGGCCCAGCAGAACCATAATGTGGGGTAAAACTACATTTATTGTGCTCTAGTATTACCCTGCCTTATTTGGCCAAAAGATATGTATTGAGTGAATATTTACTGTGTGCATCATACTTTGCTATGGGAACACCTTAGGTGTACACAGAAGGCAAACCCTCTGAATTATAAGGAAATGACAGTGTCACTGGGTGACATGACGTGCACCCCTTGGTCAGTTCAATCAGCTTTGGTCTCAGAGGAACTGGATAAAGTAATTTTAAAAAATGTTTTTGTAATGGTTGCTGAGTTCAAAGGCTTTCCATGGGTAAATTCTCGGTACAAGTTGTTGATGGGGTAGACATGTTGATGAGAGCATTTCTAAAACATCCTCTTTTCTGTTCAGTAGAGATTATTATAAACTACAGAGATTTTGCAAGAATCTAAAGAAAATATTCACAGGTTTCTACATCTCTGCACAGGATCACTGAGTCCCATGAGATTATGGCCTTGTTTGTTAATATAAAGCAATGATATCTCAGGTCACAGGGTTTACCCAAAAAGACTTTGCTCTAAACTAAACACATACCTGAGAATAGATGAAACGAGGAGACCAGTCCTCCGCCTGGGCTTGAACAAATTGTCACAGACTTTCATTAAGCTCTAGTATCCCCATGCCTTACTTGGCCTGTAAATACGTATTGAGTGAGTGAATGCCTACTGTGCACATCACACTTTGCTAGGGGAGCATGGGGGAAGACACAGAAGAAAGCAAAGCCTCTGAACGGAAGGAAATGACAGTGTCACTGGGTGGTATGCTATATACACTCCAGGAAATATAAATAACAAGCAACTTCTCCTTATGATAGGTGCCATAGGTTGTCAAGGGAAGGAAGTGCCCTGTCTATATGTGGCTGGGCCTTCCTATGGGGTCAGCCATGGAGTCAGCCTTGGAGTTAACCTTCTCCCCAGAATCTCAAGAACACCAAGCTCCAGGGGGAAGTGACTTAGCAACTTTGAGCATGTCGATGTCACCCCTGCTACTTTCTGGCATACAGCCTCCTTTGTTCCACCGTGTCTCTAAGACTGCCCTTGCTGAGAGATGCTGCTGCTGTAGGAATGCGACACCCCAGCGCCAACACTCCCAGCAGCCCGGCCATTCTGCCGTCAGCCTCTGCTACAATGAAGCGTGCAAACCCTCCCCGCTCTTATCACGTGGTGGCCTCCAACACACGCAGGCCTGGCAAGGGTTAATATGTGTTCCATGTAAAGTGAGTAGCGTGAGTGCAAAGAGAGGTCAGGTCAGCTAAAAATTCAGATAAAAAGATTTCTGGAAAGAGTTTAGCCTTAAAGGACATACTTCAAAGGGAGGAAAACAACAAGACCAAAGGCAAGAAGTGTACCAAACACATCTGGAAAACAGAGAGTAAATAAATATTTTTACAGAAGAGGATTTTATGGAAGGCAAGTAGGAGGTCATTTTGAAAAGGGGGATGGAGACCCGTTGCAGAAAAAGGGCCTTGAATGCCAGGATTATTAGCTTTGCCTTATGAGTAAGAGTTTGGAGCCAGGAAGGGACAGGATGAGATCAGTGTTTTAGGAAGTGCTGGTGTCAGGGGCGTGCTGAGAAGCCAGAGATCTTTGCAATTTACGAAGCATCTACACATATGAGTCATCTCATTTGCTTCTGGCAAATGGTTTCCTAGGAGGCTTTTAGAGGTGGGTGAAACACAGCATTCAGATGTCTACACAAACGAGAGTTATAGCAATTAAAAAAATAAGTTACTGGCGCCAGAATGGTCAGACAGATCAATGAAGCAGAATGGAACATCTGGAAACAAACCCAAATATTTATATTTATATATAAATTTAATATTTTATCATGGTGGCATTTTAAATCAGTGCAAAAAAGAAAACAATTTAATAAATGGTTTTAAGACAATTGACTAACCATTTATGGGGGAAATGGTAAAAATTCCTGCCTTACAACTTACATTAACTCTTTTTGAATGGATGAAACTGTAGAACTCCAACTCTGGCATATATTTAATCACGTGGGGAGCGTGAAGCAAAGAGCAGTTTCCAGAGATTCTGACTCAGTAGTTCTTAGATGGGACCCAGAAACTCATCTATAGGCCATATTTAGGTAAACACTTACTTAAGGATTTAAATATAAAAGATAAAACTATGAAAACACCAAAAAAGTAGATTAATGTTTATACAATTTTTAGAAGGGATATATGACATCAAGAGATAAAAAGAATTTCACTCTAAAAAAGTAAACACTCTTTGGGTCATATTCATGCCAATAAAGAGGCCTCCACCTTCAAAAATATGCAGGAGACATCTTTTCCTTATTCCCCCCGTTGAGTACAGTGAAAAGCTCTGGATTTTACATACAAAACAAACACAGGATTGAGAGATGGGGAGAAGAAAGCTGGCTGGCTAGGGGCCTGAAGTGAGTTTCCTGGGTTGTCATTTTGCCCCTTGTGTCCCAAGCTAGGTAATGGGTGGAGAAGCCAGCAATCCAGAAGAGCTAATGAGGGCTGACCAAAAAAAGACAAAACAAAAGCCCACTGTCTCTCTCTCAACAAAGGACCAGGAAAGGAGCAGCTGGAAAACAGAAACTTTTAGACAATGACTGCCCACTCTTGTCAACATCCCAGGAATAGCTGCCAGCAAAGGTTGGTGGAGAACCTAGACTTCCACCGGCACCTGATGCAAACCAGCCCCGCTCCACTCCTTGTTGTAGGGTTCGCAGGAGGCCTACTGGAGAGTCAGCCAGCTGGAGTGAGTCGTTCCCCCACAACGACATTGGAGGCCGCGTAGGGAGCCATCACAAGGCACCTCTGCTCCTCCCAATCAGGATGGAGTCAGTAGGCCTAAAGGAGACCTGAACTCGCAGCCCAGCCAGCAATAATAAGGAGCCTCTCACTCCAGGTGTCAACAAAGATCACTGGGGAATCTGGGCCTCTAAGTGCACCTTTCAGAAACACAGTGGCAAGGCAATGTTTTGCTTCCCTGCCAGAGCAGTGTCCAAAATAAAACAAACAAACAAAAGCTCCTGCAACAGAAGATTTAGCCAAGATCCAAAGTCTCACAACATAATACCCAAAATGCCCAGATTTAAATGGCAAGTCACCTATCGTACCAAAAACCAGGAAGGTCTCAATTTGGTGAAAAAAGAAACTCAACAGGCACTGTTTTTAGTGCCTAAAACACTAAAGATGGCAGAAAAGAAAGTCCCAGTCCACATTCTCCCACAGACACACTGATCTAACAGCCATCCATAAATGAAGAAACCTTTCCAAGAGCACCCAGAGTCCAACTGAGAGTTCTAGCACCTGTAAATCACAAAATCCAAGAGTAAAAAGAACAGTTTCACTTTACTCACATCATACCTCCCCAAGCTCAGTGCCAAGAAAGACCTCCTTGGCCTACAGTTTCTCCCATGGGGGAAAAAGGAGGTGAAGTGAGGGTCCAGCTACCACAGCCTTTTGGGACACTGCCCAGGAGGCCCACTTCTGTCTCATTGACCAAAAACACTGACCCAGAACTCTGAGGGAGCCAGCATGACTGGATCATCTGGGGACACCTAAGAACAAAGAAAAGGGGGCTCGTAGTAACCAGCTCTCAGACCTCAACAACCAGCATGCATGAACTCCATCAGAATACATATTCTACTCAAGCACACATGAAGCATGACACAGGATAGATCACGTGCTACATCACAAAACAAGTCTTGAGAAATTTGAAAAGACCTAAATCATCCCAGATGTCTTTTTTGACCACAATGAAACAAAATAAGAAATCAATAACAAATATATGGAAAAATTCACAAATACATTGATATTAAATAACATATTCTTGAACAAACATTGAACCAAAGAAGAAAACAAAAAAGACTTTTAAAAATACCTTGAAAATACCTTGAGACAAATTAAAACAAAAACACAACATATCAAAACTTATAAATTCAGTAAAAGCAGTACTAAGATGAAAGTCTGTAGTGATAAATCCCTACATTAAAAAAATCTCAAATAAACAACCTAAATTCATACCAAAAATTAGAAAAGGAACAAACTAAGTCTAAAGTTAGTGGAAGGGAGGAAAAATAATAAAGATTAGAGCAGAAGTAAATGAAACAGAAAGTAAAAAACAGTAGAAAATAACAAAACCAGTAGTTGGAGAGTTGGTTGTTGGGGGGGAAAAAAATCAACAAACTCTTAGCTAGACTGAGAAAACAGTGAGCCAATTCAATAAATAAAATAAAATGAAAGAGGAGACATTACAATTCATGCCACAGAAATTTAAAGATCATAGGGGACTATTATGGACAATTATATATCCACAAAGTAAACAACCTAGAAGAAATTGATAAATTCCTAGAAACATACAGCCTCCCAAGACTGAATCAAGAAGAAATAGAAAGCATGAACAGACAAATGACAAATAAGGAGATTGAATCAGTAATCAAAAACCTCCCAACAAAGACAAGTCCAGGATCAGATGGTTTCAGAGGTAAATTCTAACAAATATTTGAAGACTTAATACCGACGTTTCTTAACCTCTTTCCAAGAAACGAATGTGTATACACATATTCACACACCCACACACACACATACACACACACATTCCTATTCATCACAGCATTATTCACAATAGCCAAGACATGTAAATGACAGATAAATTAATACAGAAAATGTGGTATTTATGTACAATGAAATATTGTTCAGCCATTAAAAAAAATAAGAAAATCCTATCATTGATGAACCCAGAGGACATCGTGCTGAGTGAAATATGCCAGATGCAGAAGAACATGAACCCACTTAAATGAGGAATACAAAATAGGCAAACTCATAGAAGCAGAGAGAATGGTTGTGCCAGGAGCTGGGGGGACGGAGGAATGTTGAGGTGTTGGTCAGAGGATATAAAATTCAACCATGCAAGATGAAATCTTGCTGTAAACTATAATGCCTATAGTTAACAACACTGTACTGTAAAATTTGCAGAAGATAGACCTTATGTTAAGTGTTCTTATCACACACACCAAAAAAAAAAAAAAACACCTAAACAGAGTGGGAGGAAACTCTTGGAGGTGATGGATATGTTCATGGCATTGATTTGGTGATGATTTACAGATGTATACTTATCTCCAAATTCATTAAGTTGTATACATTAAATATGGACAGTTTTTTGTATGTCAATTACACCTCAATAACACAGTTTCGGTAAGAACCAGACAGTGCAGTAGGTTGACTAGTGACTTCCAGAAAGAAACAGCCACACCCTGATACCTTATGTTCCAAAGAGAGTAATCCTGTGAATGTTACCTAAGCTGGAAAATAGGTCTTTGCAGATGTAATTATATTAAAGAGGTAAGGTCATCCTGAATTACCTAGATGGGTCCTAAATCCAATGATCTGTGTCCATATAAGAGAGCACAGGAACCCAGAGGAGAAGTGCATGTGGAAACAGGCGGAGGCGGGAGTTATACAGCAACAAGCCAAGCAATGCCTGGACTCATCAGAAATGGGAAGAGGCCGGGCAAGCTTCTCCCATGGGGCCTCTGAAGGGAGCACAGCCCTGCCAACAGCTTAATTTTAGGCTTCTGACCTCCAAAATGATGAGAGAATAGACTTTGGTTGTCTTAAGCCACCAAGTTTGCGATGATTTATTGCAATCATTCTAGGAAACTAGCACAGATGCCGAGGCCTGATGACCGAGATGGCACAGCTGTTAGAAAGATCTGACAAGGGTTTTATAGCAGCCATCCTATAAATGCCCCCAACAAGCAATTCAATATGCTTGAATCAGCAATAGCCACAAAATAAAAAGGGTCTCCTGATTTGGTGACATCCAAGACCCTGGGCTTCTCAGCTGCTCTGAAATGACCCCCCCAGGGAATGTCCTTTTGCAGTGTGCAATCTCACTGTTCATTCCCCATGGGAAGCCCTATTTAAAAATAACCAAAAGAGCATAAAACACATGTGGAGTTGAACAGTGGCTCGGAAGTATTTGAACTTTTTTACCTCTTTCTTTGTTTTCTTAAAAAAGAAGACTATTCAGCTCTGGTGGCTCAGTTGGTTGGAGCATTGTCCCATACACCAAAAGGTTTCAAGTTCAATCCCCAGTCAGGGCACATATCTAGGTTGTGGGTTCAACCCCAGTTTTTCTTCAGATCAATGTTTCTCTCACTGCCTTCATATATCTCAAAAATCAATAAATATATTCCCAGGTGAGGATTTTTAAAAAGGAGGAGGATGAGAAGGAAGAGGAGGAAGAGATGAAGGAAATGAGAAGAGAAGAAGAAGGTGGCTATTCCAACCATGAGGTCCTAATTATATAAAAATTTCTCAGGTCTAAACATAAAGTAAATGACTCCAAAAGTTATCAGGAAAATAAATAAGAAAGTTGACCAGCCCAATAGGACAAAGAAGAGCTTCCAAGGTGGGACTTGAAAATCACAGATACTCAGTGTTTTTTTCCAACACTGTTATCCTAAGTTGAAGAACTTGTGTGAGGCATGTGATTTGAAATCAAAGTCAATGAAATTTCAAGCACAGCGAAAGAGTCCCCAACTTAACCACATAATTTATCCTCAGATCTGGGATACTCAGACTTTGCATGGCTCATTCTTTCCCCAGCACAATCCCCTCACTTTCCCCTGAGGCACAGTAAAACAGCCATTAACAGAAGTACAGTATATGAGAAATAAGTTCTACTATAGTGGATAGGGGGTGGTACTGTTTGACAGTCAGACTTCTCTTCAAATCACCAATATGTCACTTCCTAGCTCAGTGACATCACCCAAATTACTTAACATCTCGGAGCCCCCCCCCTTTTTATTACTTGTGAAATGGGGGTAATAATATCTACATCATACATGTCCCATAGAGGTTCCACATGTCTAACACATGTAGAACATGCAGTAAGTGGCAGAATTGTTGTTTAGAGCTTGCTGTTTGGGGGTGTAGAAGACAGAGAAGGTGCAGGGGATGGTGCTGAATCAGTATTGATGCCAAGAGATGATCTAGGAATTTCTTTGCACAAAATAATTCTCCAATATCCTCCTATTTTTCTTTCACATGCCTCTTTCTAAACACACACACACACACACACACATACACACACACACACACATACACACACACAGTGAGAACAGCAAGAATTTGTGGGGCCTCACGAATCCATGAATTTAAATGTAAAGAAAGAGAAAGCTCTTACAGTTGTAAAACCAGACGGCAGCTTCCGGCCCAGTGTGGCTTCTGGGACTCCACAAGACCGGCCCTGCCTGCTCACATATATTTTCCCCCAAACTTGTTACATGACATAAATTTGTTCCATTCGTGTTACCCCTTTGGTTACCTGGGAAAGTGGAGAGAGATTTGCTCAAGAATTAGCTTGTCAGATTAGTTGCTTTTTAGAACAAATGTGGTTGTCTGACCTCTCTTCAACTTGGCACTTGGGCGTTCTCATTCATGCCCATGGCCTGGACCACTAACCTCTCACTCCAGCCCAAGCCCTTCCTCCAAACATCACACCCAGACATCCAATGGCCTTCAACATTTTCATTCAGGTGTCTTAAAACCACTTCATAATAATCGGGTCCACACTAATTCCACACTCATCTCACTTCAAGCTTCCCCACCTCAATGATTGGCACCATTAACCATCAAACCATGTAAGCCAGGGATCTTACACATCCTTTATGAATATCTCTCCTTCACTTCCAAAGCACTAAGTCCTGCTGACTTCACCACTAATGATTTTTTAAGTCCACCTACCTCTCTGAACCTACACTGCCATTTCTTAGCCCAAACATCATGTCCCTACTAGATGTTCACTGTCTAAATGATATCCCCCAAATCTGCTCTGCACACTGGAGCCAAAATTGTTCCTATAATGATGAGATTAATTCATGTCTCTCCGTTTTTCAGGACGTTGCTGTTAGGATCAAGTCTGAAATCCTTAACACAACGTATTAAACCCTACAGGATGGACGGGGACTGCGTCTGTCTCTCCAGACACATAGCTCATCCTTCTTCCCCTACTTTCTCTCAGCTACTCTTTCCATCCTCAGTTTTCCTCCCCATGCTATGTTCCCATCCATGCAGAGGCCTTTGACAAAGCTGTTTCCCAAGTTTAAAATACGTTCCTCTCTTCCACTTTCCTTCATGTAGTTAATTCCTAGTCAAGCCCTCAAATTTTAGCTCAAACAGTACTTCCTTAGAAAGTCTTCCATGATCCTTGAAGCTGAGCAGTGATCTGATGAGGGGATTAGAAGATATATTAGAATCAACCGGAGACTTTTTCAAAATGTTTTAAAAAAGTATATGCCTCCCAACACTACCCTAATCGGGATACCATCAATTACTACTAGCCGTTACTATGAATAGGAATGAGTTATGAGCCTCAGCAAAATGGGAGTGAAAAAAGATTGAGAACTACTCTCCCAGATGGCCTTTAAGGTGATTTCCAGCTTTGGGCCTGGAATTCTCCGATGTGCAAGGCGTTATGCTAGAACCCGGCCAGCTTCCCCTGGCTTCCTCTGGAAGTGCAGTGTAGCAGCACCCGGCAAAGCTGTGTTTACCAGATAAAATACGGGATACCCATTCAATTTGAATTTCAGATAAGCAACGAATCATTTTTCAAGATAAGTATTTGTCATGAAAGATTTAGGACATACTTACATGAAAATGTTATTTGTTGTTTATCTGAAATTTAAATTTAACTGGTATCCTATATTTTCACTTGCTAAATCTGGCAACCCCAAATCTTTTCCAAAGGGCACACAGGAGGTGATTAAATTCTTCTTTCTTCCCTAGGACTGTCCAGAGACCTAATAGTCATAAAGTACGAAGTTCGGAAGGTGTCAGATTGTCCTACAAGATGAAGCACTCGGCCGCCATGGGCAGCAGGCAGCGGCCAGAACCCCACATCAGCTCTCCCTCCTTTATTGACTCATTGAGCTTTGCTTTACTCCTGCCTGCCTGGTAACTCCTTTCGAAGCTTTGGTCTTAGGTTCTGCTTCCTGGGAAACCCTGTCCATTAAGAGGGGATGGAAAACTAAACTATGGTTTATGCATAATATATAATTACATATAACAATATATATGAATTAAATGTCTATGTATTCACATGGCTAGATTGCAAAATAAATGTTAAGGAAAATAGCAAATTGCAAAGAATAGTACCTATATTATTTACAGAAACAAATATGTAGTGAAATACTACATTATGGATGAGAATAAAATAAGCCAACTGAAAGATGTTGGTTATCTCTGGTGAAGGAAAGAAGGAGAGAGGTGGATGGGAGTCAGTGTAGAAAAAGTTTAACTGCACTATTTTATTTCTTTGAGAAAAACTATCTGAAGCTAATACTGCAAAATGGTACTATCTGTTCGGAGTAAATGGTAGGTAGGTGGTATAGAATTCTCTGTACTTTTCTGTATGGTTGACATTTTATAATTTTTTAAAACTTAACACACTTAAAATCAGCTGCTCTTAGCTTAAGAAAAGACAAAGCAGACAGAAACTGATTTCAGCTACACCACGAAAGGCAAAAGAAGCTGTGACACACCAAACTGGAATCACCCAGAGAGGGAACAAGGAATCTTCCCCTTTCAAACTTTCCACTAATACCAGGAAATACCTCTTATGTGTAAGACATTGCAATGGGCACTTTAGAAGAAATGGCTACATATAAACAGATCAGTATTAACGAGGGTTTATAATCTGGATGGGCTTATTTGCAAAATTATATTCTAAATATTTATTTATAAGTATGTGGCTTAAAATTCAAGCCTTAAGAAAAATTTCACTAGAGGGGAAAACAATATTATCAACTGTGGTTAAGTTCTTAAGTTAGCCCTCAAAAGGCCTGTTCTACAAGGTCCAGGGTTTCAAGGGATCGTCACGTAATTGAACTTCTGCACACTTGCGAGGAAAAACAGGAGAAAACAACATATTTCAAAACTTGTAATGAAACAGCCCAGAAAAACAATCAAGTTGAATAAGAAATTGCTTTTATCATTATCTTCAATGCTGAAGTTTAAGGAAAAGAAGAGCAAATTAAAGGCAGATTGGAGATTAAGGGAAGTTTATGAAAACTGGGAAGGAGGAGCTATGGGCATTTCAAGGGCTTTTGAGGTTGATGGCACTGATTTTCTCATTTATAATTTCTACAATTCACTTTCAAACAAAGAGCTTTTGTAGTAGTCCCCACCCCTTCCTTATTTAGGTGGGATGCATTCCAAGACCCCCCAATGGATGCCTGGAACTGCTTTTGGAACCAAACCCTACATATACTATGTTTTTTTCTATACATACATACCTGTGATAAAGTGTAATTTATAAATTAGAAACACTAAGATATTAATAGCAATGCTAAAATAAAATAGAATAATCATAATAGCACACTATAATATAAGTTAAGTGAATGTGACCTTTCTCTCTCTCTCAAAATATTTTATTGTACTGGACCTAAGATAATAGGTTCTCAGAAACTGTGACTTTAAACAAAACAACACTTGCTGAAGCCAATTTTACCTTTGGCTAAATTATATAAACAAGAGTTAAGTTCCTGTGGCATATTTTTGGTCACAAAATCATCACCAAGCTTCTAAATAAAAGCCCAAAACACTTACACCATACACCAGAATAAACTCAAGGTGGATAAAGGATTTAAACATAATCAGTGCCACCATAAAGGTCCTAGAGAAAAATATAGGCAGTAAACTTTGTGATATCCTATACCGAAATATGTTTACTGATACTTCATCAAGGGCAAAGGAAATAAAAGAACAAATCAACAAATATGACTATATCAAATTGAAAAGTTTCTGTTCAGCTAAAGAAAATATCAGCAAAATTCAAAGGGAACCAACTGTAGGGGAAAACATAATTGCCAGTGATACCTCAGACAAGGGTTTGATCTCCAAAATATTTAAAGAACTAATGCAACTCAACACCTGGGAGACAGACAGCCCAATTAAAAAATGGGCAAAAGATCTGAACAGACAACTCACTGAGGAAGATATACAAAGGATCCAGAGGCATATGAAAGAATGCTCAACATCACTAGTCATCAGAGAGATGCAAATTAAAACTACATTAAGATACCACCTCACACCTGTCAGAATGGCAATCATCAGCAAATCAACAAACAACAAGTGTTGGCGGGGATGTGGGGCAAAGGGAACCCTCATACACTGTTGGTGGGAATGCAGGCTGGTGCAGCCACTGTGGAAAACAGAATGGGGTTTCCTCAAAAAACTAAAAATGGAACTGCCTTTTGATCCAATGATTGCGCTACTAGGACTATACCCAAAGAATCCTGAAACACCAATTCAGAAGAACCTATGTACCCCTATGTTCATAGTAGCACTATTTACAATAGCCAAGTGCTGGAAACAGCCTAAGTGCCCATCAGTGGATGATTGGATCCAAAAACTTTCATACATTTACACAATGGAATACTACACAGCAGAAAGAAAGAAGGAACTCCTAACCTGGCAGGCAGGACCCACCCTGGACAGGGTGCCCTTCCACCGAATGGCCAGTCCCACCCACACTCAAGCAGATGGGGCAATGGAGACATACCATTTGCCTCACATGCACATCTTGGAATATGAGAGGAAATTAGAGGACCCAAAAAAAAACCTATGCAGTTATGGGGAGAACATGCAGATTCTAGGTAGACTGTGGCCCCAGCTAGAAATTGAATTTTCTCCTCTTATCATTGTTGTAACAAACAGCATCAAATGAAACAAGGGTATCAGAGGACCTGCTATACTGTACTCACCCTTCTTCTAGTGATGCTATGAGACAACAAAATGCCTGTGTGAGGAGATGAAGGGAAGTGAGCAACATAAGCTTTGTGACTAGCAGTAGGCTCCTATGAGGGTTCCTTGAACATAAGCACTGCGATAGCACCACAGTAGAGCTGATACTCCAAAAGGCTGAGTGACTAAGGGGCTTAGGGTTGGTTTAGAGTGCAGACACTGGAATAACGCAAGAGTCACGTCCCAGGTCCCGTTATTTCAGTGCCTTACTTACACAGTGCACAATTTAAAACTTACTAATTGCTTATTTCTGGTATTGTCCATATAATAAATATTTTCAGATCATGGTTGGCCACAGGTAATTGAAACCTCAGCAAGCAAAACCACCAATAAGGGGGATCACTTTATTTCCCATGATGTTGTCACTGATTATCTGATATTCACTTTTCTACCATAATTAGATATTATAAATTAATGAGTTGAGACCCATAAAAGATGATGTGTATATGCCTTAGTTAAAGAGATTGCCTTAGAGAGTCTTAGCTAAGTTCTGAGTACATCAGGAAAGGAAAGAAAAGCAGAAGTTCCTCACAGTTTTGGCACAACCCTAAATGAGAAACAAATGTGGATCAGACATGCTCTGAACTGGCCACCATATGTTACTAGCAAGAGACAGTGGTGTGGCTATAATCAGAACAGAAACTAAGTATAAAACACACACACTCTTTAAAAAACTAAACATGGAATTACCGTATGACCCAGCAATTGCACTTTTGGGTCTCTACTCAAAAGAACTGAAAGTAGAGTCTCCAATAGATATTTATACACTCACATTCATAGCAGCATTATTTACAACAGCCAAAAAGCAGAAGCAACCCAAGTATCCATCAAATGATAAATGAATAAATAAAACATGGTATATACATACAATGCAATAATAGTACTCAGCCTTAAAAAGGAAGGAAATTCTAACAGATGCTACAACATGGATGAAATTTGAAGACATCATGTTAAGTGAAATAAGGCAATCACAAAAGGACAAATACCATATGGTTCCACTTATAGATGGTAACTATTGGAGTCAAATTCATGGAGACTGAAAATAGAATTGTGTTTACCGGGGGCTAGGGGGAAAGGGGAATGGGCAGTTGTTGTTTAAAAGGTACAGAGTTTTAGTTTTACAAGACAAAATGTTCTGGAAATGGATGGAGGTGGTAGTTGCCCAACAATGTCAAGGCACTTAACATTACTGAACTGGACACTTAAAAATGATTAAGATGATAAACTTTGTTATGTGTGTTTAACCACAATTTAAAATAAAAAATAAAAATAAACACCACAGTGGGGAAGGGATATCTGTACGGCAGATAGAGTGGCCCCAAGGAAGATGAAAAGGGGACTTGGGAGCTATAATAATACCACCAGGTGAGATCTTTTTCAGGACAACCACCATTTCCATTAAATGCTCTGGGAGCTTCCTCTCCTTCACACCTATCACCATTGCAATCAGATTTTACCATGTTTCGATGTCTCCACATACCCCCTCCCCCATCATTCCCAAGAGCCATGAAGACAGCAGCCACTTTTAACGGGCCCAACACACCATCTCCCAGGCCAGCACATTGACTGACACCTCATGGGCACTTCATAATATTTGTGGAATTAATTAATTAATTAATGTGTAACTGTAGGACTTAAAAGTCAATTGACAATAAAAGAAAGCAACTTCAAAAAATAGAATATAGCTCTGGCTGGTGTGGCTCAGTAGATTGAGCACCAGCCTGCGAACCAAAGGGTCACTGGTTCAATTCCCAGTCAGGACACATGGGTTGTGGGCCAGGTCCCCAGTTAGAAGCCCATGAGAGGCAACCCAGACATTAATATTTCTCTCCCTCTCTTTCTCCCTCACTTCCCCTCTCTCTAAAAGTAAATAAATAAAAAATCTTTTAAAATAGGATATAATTGAAAAATAAGAATAATAAGACATATGAGTCCCAAGGTAAGTGATGTCATTGTGCTTTGCAAGATTTGCATGGAAAAGGAGGGGCCTGAGTTGAGCTCTAACCTTGTCCTCCTTCCACTTTGTGAAGTGACACTCCCATCTAGGCTTTGGACACTTCACTGTTATTCCACATTGAATATAACCCACATGCCAATAATTAAAACAGAAAGTACAAAAGATTGTTGTACTTTTAAAATTTGCTGATTTTATTTGCAAAGATACTCTTTTGTCCTATGGATCTGTGATTAAGCAGGAGAAACCCATTGTGATTAATAGTAACTTAAAGATCTGATTCTGTAAATGCCCATTTCTCTAAGCTGCAACTTTTTCTTCCTTAAAATTGGCATGGCCCTAATATTAAACTTTTTTGCATCCTAGGTCTGATGAATTCTTAATAAAATGAATTAAAGCTCTTTACAATGAAACGTTATATTTACTGGAAGGCATAGGTAGACATGCTGCATCTCCCCCCACAACTAAGAAGGAATACAACTACCTCAAAGCTAGAGACAACCAGAAGTTCCAGAAAATTGAGCTGCATAGAAATCCAACAAAGTTATAAAGAAGAAATACTCATCCAGACAGGTGGAACAGCTCTACCTAGAACACAGAGGCAAACACAGGAGCTTGTCAAGTTGAGGAAACAGAGAACTGTGGTCCAAAAAAGGAAGCAGGAGATCAAGGCTCTAGTAGGAGAACTAAGCGATGAGGAGATAGCCAACCTAACACAGTTTAAAATTCTGGTGATAAAGATGCTCACAGTCTTGACAGATATGCTTGAGTATAGAAAATGCATAAGGGAAGAAGTGAAGGCTATGCTAAGTGAAAGGAAGGAAAATCCACATGAAATCAATGGTTAAGGGAAGGAAACCATGGTTTAAATCAATAATTTGGAACATAAGGAAGAAATAAACAGGCAACCAGCACAGAATAAGGAAACAAGAATTGATAAAAATTAGGAAAGGCTTAGGAACCTCTGGGACAACTTTAAATATGCCAACATCCGAATCATAGGGGTGCCAGAAGGAAAAGAGAAATAATAAGAAATTGAAAACTTGTGTGAAAAAATAATGAAGGAAAACTTCCCAAATATGGTGAAGGAAATAGACATACAAGTCTAGGAAGCACAGAGAGTCCCAAACAATCTAGATCCAAAGAGGGTGACACCAAGATATATTATAATTAAAATGCCAAAGGTTAAAGACAAAGAGAGAATATTTTTTTGTTTTAAAGATTTTATTTATTTATTTATTTTTTTAGAGAGAGAGGAAGGGTGAGAGGCAGAGAGGGAGAGAGACATCAATGTATGGTTGCCTTTCACCTGCCTCCAGCTACAGACCTGGCTGGAGACCTAGCTTTCAACCTGGTTATGTGTCCTGACTGGGTAATTGAACTAGGAACCTTTGGGTTCGCAGGTCAGCACCTTATCTACTGTACTACCAGCCAGGGCAAAGAGAGAATCTTAAAAGCAGCAAGAGAAAAAAGATTTCCCTACAAAGGGGTTCCTATAAGACTATCAGCTGATTTCTCAAAAGAAACTTTGTAGGCAAGAAGTATTCAAAGTGATGAAAAGGAAGAACCTAAAACCAAGATTACTCTATCCAGCAAAGTTATCATTTAAAGTGGAAGGGCAGATAAAATGTTTCCCAGACAAGGTAAAGCTAAAGGAGTTCATCATCACCGAGCCATTATTGTATGAAATGTTAGAGGGACTTACTTAAGAAAAAAGAAGATCAAAACTATGAACATTAAAATGACAAAACTCACAACAAACAGAACCCCCCAAAATAAAAACAAAACAAAACTAAACAAACAAGCAGAATAGGATCAGAATCATAGGCATGGGGGTCATTTGGAGGTTTATCATCTGAGAAGGGGAAGAAGGAGAAATGGGAAAATGGTGCAAAAATTAGGAAGCATAATTGGTAGGTACAAGATAGACAGGGGAGGTTAAGAATAATATAGGAAATGATGAAATCAGGAAACTTATGTGCAGGACCCATAGATACAAACTAAGGAGGGTGGGAGTGTTGGAGGAAAGGGTAGTTCTGGGTGGAGGGGAGTCAAGGGAAAAAAAATTAGGACAACTGTAACAGCATAATCAATAAAATATATTTTTTAAAAGAAAATTTATATTTACCAAAAGAGTGAGAGAAATTAAAAAAATAAAAGCTCTCTTAGGATAACAAATTGATAAATATAAGTAGTATTATTCTCCTTGTCTACAGAATGAATACAAGAAGCAAAGAAAGGTCAGGCCACTTGCCCAGGATTGCTCTGAAAGTCAGGGAAAGTGATGAGAATAGAACCCAGGTTTCCAGGCTCCCGGCCTAATGCATTTCTCTTGGGTCATAAATTACCAGACTGTTTAGGTCTCTAGATTCTCCAGATGTTGCCATCTCCTCAATGCCCTTGCACTGCCACCCAATCCTTTCACATTTTTTACAGTGTGAGATGAAAGTCTCCCTCCTCCTGACAGCTTTATTACCCCAGGAAACCATTAACTCCCTCTAACTCAGAGAGTTATACCCAATTGCTGGTGCAGTAACCAAACTGGAGTGAAAGACATTCTTATGATTGATGTACCCTTCAGTGAAAAACAGCTGAAAATATTACTGCTTTGTTATCCACCCCCCCCCCATCATTTTTTTCACAGGCCTAAAGGTTAATCAGTTGACAATGTTGCTCAGAAAGTCTTTTTTAAAAGTTCAACAACATAGGGTGGTGAACACACAGTACAGTATACAGATGATGTATTATAGACTTGTACCCTTGAAACCTGTATAATTTTATTAGCCAATGTCACCCCAATAAATTCCATTATAAAAATTAAATAAATAAATAATAAAATACAAGGTCAAAAGTATAAGCTGGAGAAGTCTTCCCCAGGCCAGAAAGAGGTGTTAGCTCCCAGAAGAGAAGATGGAACAAATGAGGAAATGTAAGAAGGTCAAGATCATGGGATGGTTGATGGCACCTTATGCAAGTGCAGAGGTCAAATCTAAGCAGCTCCAAGGAGGGCTAAAATCACTTATCATTATGACTGTCACTCTGAAGGGAAAAAACAAAACATATATGAAAAACATAGGAAAAGATATAGAAAATGAAGGAAGAGGGAAGGGAGGAAGTAGGAAATTTAAAAAGGAAAGGGTAAAAGAATGAACTATATATTAATGATAAATAATAGTTATAGTACTTACAGCTTTTTTTTTAAAGATTTTATTTATTATTTTTAGAAAGAGGGGAAAAGAGAGAGGCAGAGAGGGAGACAGACATCAATGTATGGTTGCTTTTCACCTGTCTCCAGCCACAGACCTGACTGGAGACCTGGTTTGCAATCTTGTTATGTGCCCTGGCTGGGGAATAGAACCTGCGACCTTTGGGTTTGCAGGCCAGTGCCTTATCCACTGTGCTATCAGCCAGGGCTAGTACTTATAGCTTTTAAGAGGCTTTCCTTATATCTATCTATGTATTGCTCAAAACTCCCACACAGTAGGTAATATTATCCCAATTTGATGAATGAGGCTTATATGCCAAAGATTAGAATGTCAGGAAACATGAGATCGACTCAAATGGGTTCCTTTTGCCATCTCCACCGAAAGCTTGTACTGGGTCAGATCAGGGAGTGTTGTTAAGCCTAGACTCTCACTGTGGCCCCACAGGGACAACGTGAGGACCCTCAGATGTGTAGCATAGTGAAATAACTTCAAGAGCCTTCACTCCAGACTCTGCATAAGAAGATAAGGACAAGAGGATAATGGCAGGGAAACCAGCTTCTTCAAATACGAGTAGAGTTGTTAAGTGTTCTGCTTTTAGACAGAACAATACATGCAAAGATACTGCAGCATAAAATCACGTCCAATATTAGAGAATGTGGACAATGATCAGCATGGGTGAAGCATATGGCGAAAGATATACAACGGACTGTGCTACCAGTGATAAGTTCCTGCAGGGCTTTATAAGCCATGCTAAGAAGCATAATTATCTTATCATCAGTGGGGACACTTCAAAGGCTTAAAGACAAGAGGAGAAGTTGCAAATAACAAGATCAGATCTATTTTGGAAAAATAACTCTGACAGCAATATGAAGGAAGGGAAAAGTGTCTATGAAGTGAGATGTGGGGTAAAATTCAGGCATGTCTGGAGGTAGGTTAGAAGTAGAATCAACAGGATGGAGCCCAGGAAAAGAGTAACAGACACTTCTTAGAATTCCGGCCTCCATAATTGAGTACATTGTAATGAAATTCTTCAAGGCTAAGGAAGATAGTTTGTTCTTTTAGGGAAAATGGAATTTGAAGTATCTGTGAACATACAGGTATACATACATGTCAACTAAGCCGATGGAAATATGGTTCTAGAGCTCAAGAGAAAGTTAGTGCCAATAAGACAATTTAGGAATTATCAGTATATAGATGGTGATAGCAGTCATGGCAGTAGAAGCAAACATCAGCACCTAGCCTTCAAAAGGATCCTAGGTCATGTAATAAGGACATTGAGAATATCCACTAAATAATTGGATATCATGGAATTATTTTCAAAATGGCTGCTGGACTTACCTGTATTTATTTTCACCCCTGCTCACTCTCCCCACTTCCAGGGTGGCACCCCACCTGCCATGCTTCCCCAGGCTCCTGATTCTCTGGCTTTGTTTCCCAATTTTCTACTAACACTTCTCTCTAGTTGGGGGATCTCCAAGGAAATATAATCCAGTGACAACCTCCACTGTCACATGGCCCGAGGTATCTGCATGGGTGCACTCTCCTGGGGCAGCATGGATCTCCTGTGGACACCCTGAAACTAAAAGAGAGAATCTTCATAACCAAAAGGGAGAAACAACCCAAATGTCCATCGACAAATTAATAGGTAGATAAAATGTATTCTATATATAGACTGGAATATAAGTAGTATTCAGTCTTTAAAAGGAAGGAAATTTTGCTGCTTGCTACAAAAAGATAAACTTAAGGACGTTATTGCAAGTGAAAGGAGCCAGTCACAAAAGACAAATGCTGTATGATGTCACTTAGATGAGGTCCCTAGAATAGTCAAAGTCATATAAACAAAGAGCCAGGAGAAAAGAAATGGGGGCGGGGGGAAGAATTTAAAAAGTGCAGAGTTTCTATTTGGAAAGATGAAGAAGTTCTAGAGATGGATAGTGGTAATGGTGGTACAATGTAGTAAATATACTTAATACAATTAAATTGTATATTTAGAAATATTTCAAATGTTAAACCTTATGTATATTTTATCACAATTGTTTAAATTGCAACCAAAACAAAATATCCAACATAAGAATAGGTGACTGTTTTTTTATTTATAAAGTGGAATACCACACAGCCATGAAGAACTGCTACTGTATACGAAGACATAAATGATTCTCATATACATAACATTGAGCACAAATGGCTGGGTTCCTTCCTTACAATTGTATTTACATGAAGTTCAAGAACAGGCAAAACTAATGTGTGGCAATAGAAGTCAGAGTGGGGTTCCCCTGGAGGAGGCATGTTGAACAGAAAGGGTTCTGACAGAGTCTGCTGAGTGTTGTAAATGAACTTTATCCTGACCTGAGCAGTGCTTACGCAGTTGTATACAGGTAAATTTATCAAGCTGAACACCTATGGTTGTGCACATCTCTTTATGTTAAATACACCTCAATATTAAAAAGATACCACAAAAAATTGTTTAAATGTTTCCAAGCTTATTCAACAGCTAGCTAAAATCAGTTGAAGTATGTGAATGAAAACAAAATAATTTGGAGGGAGGGGACATGTTACATTTTAGAAAAAAACAACCACCATGGGGTTCGGGGTCAGAGTAAAGGAAGAAAGCACAGAAGAGTCAACGAAGGGGTTACCATTTCATTTCAAAGTTCAGTTCACAAGGTCCAGTTAATAAATAATTCTAGAGCACTTAGTGCCAAGCACAATGCAGAGTTCTAGGGCAGGTCCTCAAAAGTGGGCCAACTGCATCAGAATCACGGAAGTCAATTCTTTCAAGTGCAAATTCTTAGGCCCAATGGCAGATCAACTGATTCCAAACTCAGGTAGCTGGGCCCAGCAACCTCCTGGCGACAGTCACCCAGGTGACTCTACAAAGATGAATCATATATACTTTGTTGGGCACTACCCTCTGCCCTCAAGGGGGCTGCGGGAAGGAAACGCGATGTATAAACAGGGGGTTTTCACATAGTGTGGCAACTGGCATAATTGAGACGGGCAGAGACGGCTGAGGAAGCTTGGGGGGAGTATCTGAGGGTGGAAGAAGGTAGAGTAGGTCAAATCAGTTAGGTGATACCTGCCAAGTGGAAAGGCTGAGCGAACTGGAGCAAGATGGGGGAAGGTGACTGGTTTGTGGAGTGTGGATCCCAGACAGTAAAATCAGCAGTGCTGGGGACTTGTTAGAAATGCACATTCTCCAGCCGTACCCCAGACCTACGGAGTCAGAATTTCTGGGCATGGACGTGGCGCCAGGTGCCTCCAAGCCCTCCAGGGGATGGCGATGCCCAGCGAGTCAGGCACGCAGAACTGGGAGGGAGGAGCAGAGGGGAGCCGCTGGGAGGCACGCTGAAGTGATCTACTTCAGGCCTCAGTTTCTTCATCTCTGTAATAGCAGTACTTAACTCGTAAGTATTACATGTAAAGTGCCTGGCTCGTCATAAGCACCGTGTAGGTGTGTTTTTATTAGCAACAGTGTGGGCAGCAGAGGCTGTTTCACAGGTGGCTGCTGTTGGACGTGCGTTGCAGGAGCGCTGGAGAGCAGGTGAGGTCAGGTCATGGCATGTCGTATTTAAAAAGAGAGAGAAGATCCTGGGAACCTCTGCTTTCAAAAAGATGGACCACAGGTACTTTTTTCTATTCTTCTCACTAAGCACAATTTTAAACCCTGGACATGATCAATATGATCTGAAAAGTGGAGAGAAAAAGGCAGACCAGAGAGGGACCGAGGGACCTGAGAAATGACACAAAAAGAAGGTCAGTGGATTTTTTGGAGGGGTCACTGCATCCCTGGCTTGGAGCTGATGTACCTGGCAACCCAGAAATGCCAACAGTCGCAAAGAAAAAAAAGCCACAGCAAAAGCCTGCTCTCTAGAGCCAAAGGACCAGGAAAGGGGCAGCCAGAAAAACAGAAAACTTACCCGACAACGGCTCTACTCCAGCCCAACTGCAGACCCCACGCCACCCACGCCAGCAAAAGCGGGGTAAAGAGCCCAGGTTCCACCCCACCAGCCTGGGACAAGCAGCCGATCCCCACACGGGGGAGTACCAGAGGGACTGAGTGGAGGTGTGGTGTGTCTATCCATCAGGAAATGGCAAACGCTTCTCCATAGTGTCCACAGAGACTGCACTGGGGCCAGACCTCCCACCCCACCCAGCAGGGAGGAGGAGCACCCACCCTTTTCCCGCCAGAGCACCCCAACCCTTCTGACTAGTGACGCTGTCCTCTAATTGTGCAAGAGTTACCACTGAGGGAAACTTGCCACACGGTACAGGGGCTCTTAAGACTGTGTTTGCACCTACCACCACCTCAAAAGTGTTTCAATTTAACTGAATAAAGTTAAAAAAGAAACCGAGCCACGTCAGATGGCAAAGGGGAGCGATGGGCTGTAAGCAGTGGCGGGTGAGACCTGTACCATCATCAACCTTTCATAAGCGCAGCTGCACGGACGGCTGGGTCAGGACAGCCTACAAGCTCGGAAATCCACTCAGAGGAGCTTGGTGCTCCGGCCGAGGACCACCTGACCCGGAGAAGCAGTCTCCCACTCGGCACCTTCAGAATTCAGTGGAGCCGGAAGGATACTCCGAAGTTTCCAGGGTTGCTAGGATGATGAGCCTGACCCCCAGGGGACAAGCTGAGTGAAGGGGTTGGGGGGGGGGGGGCAGCGTATGACATTACTAATGAGCAACTGGCTGATGTGAGAGGCTCTTGTTTCTGACAAATAAGCGGATGGTGCTCCTCTGTTCGCTCCAGGAGGACCTGGAAATCTGAACAAGTAAGCACAAATCAGTGTGATCCGTGACCAAAGAAGACTGCAGGGCACTTTTCTAACCAGAGATTTTTGAAAATAAAAACCCGTAAGACACTTCCTGTGTAGTCAGCTGGCAGATGGGGTTCCAACATTCCCACCCTGCGCCCAGCCCAGCGAGTTGGAGATGTCCTAGCCAGCAACAGGGGCTGGAGGGAGGAGGGAGAGGAAGACAGGAGTTGGGGAATCGATAAACGCTTGTAGAAACCCTACAATGTAAACAAACTCTACTTGATGAAGAGTATTGAAGGGAAGATTCATCAGAGAGCTTGAGCGCAAAAGAGCTCAGGGCAAGCTGGAGAAATCAAGGCAGGCTTCTAGGAGGAGGTGGGACTGGTGCTTAATCCTGAGAGCAGACAGTACCCAGACAGACTCCAAAACATAGGGCTTTAGAGAGGGAGGAAGGAACCTGGGTAGAACAGGAATTCACAACAGGCAGGGTGTTTTGAACACATTGCATTGTTAGATTAGAGCTCAGTTAGCAAAAACACGAAATTAACAAGGATAGACTTGCAACATGAGCCTGTGAGATGGTCTGTTTTGTGCAAAATGGGCAAATAATTAAAATTATTAAGTCTGTTAAAAATAATAATAATAACGTGTTCATTCCTATGCATTAGGCAGGTCAGCTAAATCTTCTGGTCTTGAAAAAGGGGTCTGCCTTCTGGAAGTGTCCTCAATGCATCAAGTCCCTTAATTTAGATCTTTTTGCCTGCTCTCACCAGCATTCCACGTGTGAGTTTTCCCAGCTTCTCCATTTTTGCAGCATGTTCTAGTCCCATCTACCTGACCTTTCAGGCTGAACAAAAATATTTAGGCCTGTTAAGGGAATGACCCTTTGTCAAGCCTAAAGCTTCCCAGGTCCCTACCCTGCTCAGTTACCCAATGAGCACCTCCGAGCACTTACCAAGTTCATCAAAGACACAGAAAGCATTAGACTTGTCCCCTGTCCTGCCACCAGGAGCTTCCAAATTGAGAAAGTCCTGTTTTCCATCTCTCCCAAAGGAGCATGGGGTCCTAATTAATAGACGCTCTGGTAAATAGAAACTTATATTCCATACACAGACGTTCAATTTGCAGTGAATCAGAAAACCATAAAATACACCTGACACTAAAATTATTCTGCACAGAAGCTAATCATTGTTTGAGAGAGAGTAAGACCCTTCAGGATCTTGCAGAGACTGGAATACCGTTATGAATATCAATTATCATTCCGCTTGCAAAGCAGAGAAACGCTAATTAGCAGAGATGTCCTGTTGACAGAAAGCCAGCTCAACGGGCTCTCACTTGGGGGAGAAGAAAGACATTGGCAAAATAGAGAAAATATGCAGGCAGGTAATTAATGCATGCGGGCCCAAGGAGCAGGCAGCAGTTGAAAGTAGGCATACATACACTTTTTACAAATGCAAACTTTGATTTCTCCAGTCTCACTCCTTGGGAAAAGGCAAGGGTGAAGAGTGGTTGACGTGTCCTCACCAGACCCATCTTTCAGACTCAGAACTGAGATGGGGCTGGGGAAGGACTGCGGTGCTTTCTTTTTTCTTTCTTTCTTTCTTTCTTTTTTTTTTTTTTGAACAAAGACTGCTGGTTGTTTGGAAAAGATGAAGGCTTTTCACACCCTGAAAGGGGAGCTGGGAAAGGTAATTATTCAAGAGATTTGAGCTTCCATGTTAGAAATGCAGAAGCCACTCCAAAGAGAGATTTTATACACCACAATGGGACCAGAACCATCCCACGGAGTTGTTAATGGCACCCAACTGAGTTTTGGAAATATGTTTCAGAGGAACTTCCAAAAAACAGAGTGAGGAATTAGCTTTCCCACAGAATCATTTAAGGCTGCTAATTTGTTGAGAAAGGAATTACTGGCTCAAGACCTTGCAGGGCCAAGGTAATTAAACTAACAAATCAGAAGTACATTTATCTGGATAAAAGATAAGCATCGCCTGGAAGGTGTGACCGCCCTATGGCACTTGCTCAGTGTTCACAATTCCTCCCCACCTGGCATCAATTTGCTCTGCCCCATCGGGGCAGTTTGCTTAGAAAGGAAGGATTTCACCTGCAACCCCTGCCTCAGGTCCTGTGAATGGCAAGCCCTGATTGACAGCTGAATAGGAGGCTTTAGGTTGCAGGGCAGAAGGGAAGTGGGGAGGGCAATCTTATCCCTTTTAATGACTGCGGCGGCAGGAAATTAAATCTCTGCCATGCAAAGCACTGTGGCCAGCATAAGCTATGAGAATAAATATCTAAGGGTAGTTATAAACAAGAAAGGTCAAAGATTTATTTTTCTTCTTTACCTTTTGCAATTTATTGGGAAACTGGCATGCCATTACTCAAAAAGATAGAAATGAGATCATTACAGTTTCTTTCACTTTGCTGGCTGAGTCAAACTTTGCATTTCAGAGCAGTTCCTCATGGCAGGGATGAAGGCATTTATACTGCCAAATTTACCCAGGGGTGGGAATAAAAATGATTAAGTCTGGGTACCCTGTCTACACTCCTAGTTAATGATTTGCCTATTATTTAATGATGTCCACAGTGTCACTGGAAAACCTGACAGGCTTGATTGCTAGTCCATCATTCCCAACACTGGGAGAAAGTATCAAATAAGAGCTTCTATTTAACGTGTCCTTTGGGTTGGCCCAGAGTATCGAAAAACTTCCATTTTGGTGCAGGCCTTCTATCGTCCGTTCCCAGATTCCCACGGCAGGGTATTCGGGCGCCTGATCTTGCTGGAACAAGTGATGGGGAATAGAACCCAACAGCCAGCATGGTAATGGTTTGCATTTGCCTCCTCAGTTTTGGTCTGTTTGCCTAATCTTAACTCTGAGCTTCAACCAAGATGCCAAGTCCCTTCAGCTTAGCTCTCCTGCCCTGCGATTGCAGCCATTTAACCAATGCTACACGCAGCCGCCCACACGCACAGAGACACCTTCTGTTGGTTGGTTGGTGGAATGAACTGAATTATGCCCATTGTGCCCCAACCCTCGCCCCCACCAATTCAGGTATTGAAGTCCTAATCCCTAATGCCCCCAATGTGATTGTATTTAGGGATAGAGTCTTTAAAGAGGTCAAATGAGGTCATTAGGGTGGGCCCTAACCCAATATGACAGGTATCCTGATAAAAAGAAATTAAATCAGACATGGAACTTGTAAAGATACCATCAGAAGACTGTTTTTTACTAGCCAAGGAGAAAGGCCTTGGAAGAAACAAATTCTGCCAACACCTTGATTTTGGACTTTCAGTCTCCAAAGCTGGGATGAAAATAAGTGTCTGTTGTTTCAGCCACTCAGTTTGGGATACTTGTTACGGCAACCAGAGCAAATGAATCAAGTTGGGTTGTTCTTCAGTAGGCCTGGATGAGTTTACCTTCACTGGACTACGTAATTAGAAAGTCACTCCCAGTTCAGAAGGGCAGGCAGATTAAATCCAATGGTCTGGAGGGGACCAGCATGGGGGTGATACTCTGAGGCGATTCAGGAACCTGCATCTTTGGCTCCTCTGTGTGTCAGCACCTGTTGGGCTGCTGGAGAGTTTACAAAGAAAATCAGCAAGATGAGAGATGACCTGATTTGGATCCCTTAAGTGAGTACCTCAACTTATACACAAGAGCAAAAGGACTGAGAAATGAGTGTCAAACAATTTTTGCTAATTGGTTGTTTCAAAAACTTATATTCTTCATCAATATACATCATGCCAATGTTATTAAAAATATCTAATGAAATCTTGGGCTAAATTAACAAATATAGAGTGCATAAAACTAGGGAGGTGAAACAGAGTCATATGACCTCAAAAATACTTTGTTTGCCTCCGTTCCAGGAACCTCATTTCAGCCAGACCATGAAAAACTAGAGAATTATAAGCATGGCAAAGGGTTTGGAAACAAGTATTGTGAAAGCAGCTTTTGGAAATTATTTTTTTGCCTAAAAATTTCAAAGGGTGCAAGACAGCTTCTTTAATATTTGAAGGGCTATTTTGTGGTTGTGGGATTAAACTGTTTGTATAATATCCAAGAGGGACAGGAATACCAAAAGGAAGACATAACTGAGAGGACTTCAAGAAGTTTTAACAGTAATATACAGTAATTCTACAGTGGAGTTGGTTTTTAAGTATGAGGGGATTTTCCCCAATGAGAAGGTAATTTTGAAGCTAAAAAAATTAAACATTCAACCATGAAATAATTATCAAGCATACGCCATACACAGTGTTCTGGGTTGACATACATGGAGGACTTCTGTGGGTTTTGTCTTCCCACTACCCCTATTCTAGGGGGAGAATTGCTCCTTCCATATTTCCACTGGTCATGGTAAGGTTGTCAGATAGGAGGTCCCTAACTCAAGACTATGTATAGTGACAAAGTAGGGCACATGACCCAGGCTGAGACAATCATAGCACCTCTTACCCACAGCAAAGTGAATGGCCAAGAACAATGAATAATTTAATTCTAGGTCTAACCAGGGCTCTTCACTGCATTAGTTTAGGATGTAGGAAGACATACACATGTATGTGCACGTGTGTACACACGCAAATACTACCTTTTTCTAAAAGGTCTGCTAAGCTGGGAACATGTGAACCTGTTCCTTTGAGTAGTCATTTTTCTACTGGAAACACGTGAGGGATAGATGGCAGAAAAAGACAGTCTATAGTACAGCTTGAGTTCCTAACTCCCACTGTGAATCCCTACCTTTTTTTTTTTTTTTAGTGTTTACACTATGTTGAACTGGATTTCTCCTACTTGTAATGGGAAGAATCCTGACTAACACAAGTTGGTAATTGGCGAATGAATACGTTGCTTTGGAGGAAACTAAGTAGTATGACATGATCCCTGCAACAAGAATTTTAGAAAATTGACTCAATAAATTCTTGTAAATTGAATAGACAGATGGATAAATAGGTGGATTGTTGGAGTAGTAGACAGTGGGTAAGAGTTCAAAATAAATAGAAAACTCTATAAGGATGGGAGGAGGGAGAATCTGAAGATCCTTAAGAACACGTAGGAGCTGAAGAGGCAGGCAGAGGGGAAACTAGGTCAAGGAGAGAGGCACTCACCCACTGCCAGAATGGGAACAGGGATGAGCAAAGATCCAAGAAAAGATGGGGCGCATCTGCAGCTCTGAGAATAAGCTAGATGACCCTGGACTTAAGGATCCCTAGGGAAGATAAATGGAAGACAGTATTAGGAAAGTAAATTGAACCAGATGCTGGAATTCCTCAAACACTAGATTAATTCCATTTTAAACCACTCAAGATCCTAGAACAGGGAGTGGGGTGGAAAGCAGAGTTTGAAGATGCTGAACATGTGCCATGTGAATGTGGAAGCACGGCTGGGAAGAGCAATGGTGTGCAGTCCAAAGAAAGGGTTCTGAAGCCTCTGATGGTGATAAGAAAGGCCCAAGCCGACCTAGGCTACGGGCAGAACAAGGGAGAACGTAAACCTGTTCAGTTCTCCCAGGGCCTTTTGAAGACATATTGCTTTCAGTGACACAGGAAGTGGGTTTGCTTTTAGTTCCCACCTGCTCAAGAACAGGTTAGGTTTTGCTCATTTAGTTGTTCTAAATGCCCTGCCAGCAGCAGGGCATGGCTCCCCCATCGACTCATGCAGATGCCCAACTGTGCTAATATTTTTAATTAGGAGAAATCGATACAGCATATTGGCCCCACGGTTATGGATTACATGTGCCTGTTCTGAACAAATCCCTGTAACTTTTCTTGAAACTGTAAAAAGAAAACTTAAATATCACCTTTAAATTCCCCTCTGAGAATGACAGTGAGTCACCATTATCAGCCAAAAGCCAGAGAAATGCTACTTGGGTACCACTCCAGGACTCGGGAGTTGACTCAGAAAAGAGTGCTTCTGCATTCAACCATTTAATAAGAAAACATTTGTTGAAGGTTTACAGTGAGTTACACTAAAATGCCATGACGTGTTTTTTGTTTTCTTTTTTAATTTTATTGTTGTTGTATTACATCCATCCCCATTTTGCTCCCCTCTGTCCCCCTCCCCATGCTCTGACGTGTTTATACAGTCAAATACAGCTTCCAAAACCCATTCACATATTTCACCTGATTTTACCCTCTCAATTATACATTCAGGTAGACAGAGCTGACCCTGTCACCTCAGGTGACCTTTAGGTGAGGAAAACCTGAGGCTCTGAGAAGGCTTAATAGGTGGTGTCGAACCCAGATTGGAATCCGAGTGTTTTGGCTCTGAGTCCAGGGGAACTGATGCTACAGCTCAATACACAGGCAGGGGTGTCGGGCCTCACTTGCAGCACCTACTGCGGGCGGGGTCAGATCCTGTCTGCAGAGAACAGGAAGGGTAACAGTGCACTGGGAAAAGTAAAGCGCTAGCTCTGTGGCAAGCCAGCTCCATGACCTGAGGCAGGTCCTTTCCCTAGGGGCCAGTTCCTCATCTGGGAAAGGAGGTGTACATAAGAGCCCCAGGGAAACAGGACCGAGGGCAGAGCGTAGAAAGCTCTGCATTGTGAGTCTATTGGAGGAGCTGGGGCTAGTGAGGCCAGGGTGTCCACCTGGGAACCACAGCAGTTCACCCTAACGTCATCAAGGATCCCCATGGGTAATAACTTACCCTGAAGACAGCAAGGGTGTTAAGGAAGGAATTAGAGGGGACTATTGAGTTAGAATGTCACTCAGCGTCTGTCTCTGAGCTAGTCTCCAAGCCAAATTCAGCCTCCTCCACCCCCTCATGCCTGAGTCTATAGAGAAAATAATAAGAAAAACAACAAGGCAGAAAAGGAAGTGGAGGCAGGTTGAGTAACACTGGAACTATTTTGCTCAAATCTCTGTATGACAGAGGAGTACCAGTGTGGATATTACACAAGCCACTCACCTCCATTTTCTCACTATAAAATAGGGTGACTGTCCTACATATACCCTAGGATTGCTAAGAGTTAAATGTGAGAGTGCACAAAGCACTCGGCGAGATGCCTGGTATCTGATTCTTATATTTTATGGTATTGTCGCTGCTATGGCTGTACTATGTAGCCTGGTGACAAAGGATAGCATAAGCGATCCCTACCTGGGATTTCTAAAAGACAGCTCTTGTTTTGGCCTAGCCAGTGGCCCTTTTTCTAATTATAGAACCTCTCTTTCCTGTGGGAAACCCACACTGGTGATTGGACAGGACAGCACAACCTAAGCCCTAAGCCATGGAGAAGCCATCAAAACAGATCTGACCAGCCAGACCTTCCCATTCCCCTGGCCACAGCGATGAGTTCCAGGATGGGCAGGTGACGGCGGAAAAGCCAACGTGATCCTCTGCCTGAGGAGGCTTGATATACAGTTTGCGGGAGAGAGAGAAGGTTCTCTTTCCCTGAGACTGGGAGCTGAAACTGTCATGGGGGCTTGGACCAGCTCCAAGAGGCAAGCTTTGTGAGAAAGAAGTCAAGGAGAGTTCAAACACGGCAAGAGAAGGAGACTCAGTCTTGATGAGCCCCAAGGTCGAGCTGCACAGGAGTCTGGCTCCATTCTTCGGGCTTCCCATTCAGGTGGGTCAATAAAGTCCTGCTTGAGCTAAAAGCACCCAAAATTGTTTTCTGTCACTTGCTACCATTCGTCCTCAGTAATTCAGATTGCTGCTGGGTTAGGTGGGAGCTCCACACAGACCTGGCTGGCTGAACATCGAGGCAGACCTTTTCCCTTCTCGAGCAGAGAATGCACAGTGGCTAACCAAGAAGGACCAGCACCCAGCTGCGCTTTGGCTGCGTCCATAGCACATGTCGTCACAGCAGATGGGAGCCAGAGGAGGACAGGGTCACTTGAAAGGACTATCTGCTAGAAGCCAAATTAAAAGTGTATATATATTTTTTTCAGAAAGAGGGGAAGGGAAGGAGAAAGACAGGGAGAGGAACATCTATGTGCAAGAGAAACATTGACCAGTTGTCTCTCATACATGCCCCAGCCTGGGACTGAACCCGCAATCCAGGCATGTGCCCTGGCCAGCACCCAACCAACTGAGCCACGCCAGTCAGGGCCAAATTTAAAGTATATTGGGGGGTGGGGGTGGGGGGGTGGGGATTATTTTTTCATTGTATTTTTCTATAAAACATCTTATTTTACCCTTTTATTTTCTCTCCACATCAGAAAAAGCCATTTGATCCAGCTGAGTTTTGGTGTTAATTCCAAAGTAAAGAATGGAAAAGTCTTTTCTCCATCTTTTTTTAATTAACTTATTGTTGTTATTTTACAATTGTTTCATTTTTCCCACATTGTTCTCCCCTGCCCCACCCTCCCTGCTCCCCACTTTTGCTGTTACCTCTCCTTGCACCATTGTGTTAACTTATTCATGCTGTACACACTATACAAGTGTCCTTGGGCTCTTGTTCATGCTATACACCTCAGTCACATGTCCCTTGTACACAGCCCCATGGACACCTATCCATTCTGTCATGATGCTCCAGTTGGTCCAAGTCCTTTCACAGGCCTTGCACTTGGACTCCAGGACACTCCCTTTATGTCCACACCCGTGCAGTCACCCATTGACTCCAAAGCTCAAATCCTCAGAAAGTAGTGGATCCTGAAAAGCTTCCAATTTCAGTAACACCATGGACTAAACCAGGCCCTTATCAAAATAACTTGACCCTTTGGATTGAAAACTAGTCAGAAGGGTTGACAACTCCTTTCTTCAAATTCATTGTATTTTTGGAGGCTGCTATTCATTCCTGCTTCTACCACTGGTTACTATATCCCACCATCTCCAGTTCATACATGTAACTTCTTCCCAGGCCAGCTTCAACATGCAGCCACAAAGAATCAGACCCTCCATCTTCCATGTGGCCATAGCATTGACTTCAAAGACACTGTTTTGAGCTTAATTGTTTCTTTAAAAAAAACTAACATGTTGAAGTCCTAACCCAAATACCTCGGAATGTTACCATACTTGGAGACAGAATCTTTATAGAGATAATTAAGTAAACATGAGGTCATGATGGTGGGCTCTAACCCAATGTGACTGGGGTCTTTAGAAGAAGAAATTTACACATAAACACACAGAGAAAATAACTCAAAGACATAGGAGAAGATGGTTACTGGCAAGCTAAGGAAACAGGCCCCAGGAGAAACCAGCATGGCTAACACTTTGGTTGCAGGTAGATTCCCAGCCCCCAGAACCACAAGAAAAAAGTTTCTGCTGTTAAAGCTGCCCATTGCATGTTACCTCATTTCTGCAGCCCTGGGACACTAACATATGGCAGATCAATCTTCCCTATTAGGGAGTGAACTCCTTGATTAATGGGTCTTATTCATCTTTGTCATTTCTAGGGCCTTGCACAGTCCCTTCCCTAGTCCAAGGGCCCCTAGAATGTTTCTTGATGAAAAAAGGAAAGGATGGGGGGCCTGAGCCCCCCCAAAACTGCCAATTTATAATCTGTCTTCTGAGTTTTTTAAGCGGTGTTTCACTCATGCCAAAATGATTCACTTAGCAATTTATGTTACCATTTTTCCTCTTCTCTGGCTTGTATCCATGCTTAGATAAATCATGGATGAGTCAGAACATGTGGAAGGTTTATGGGGGCAGAACACTGTGGTAAGACGTACAAGGGACAGTGTCAGCAGGTGCGAGCAGTGCCGTCCAGTAGAAATACAAGGCATGCTGCAGACATGGTTATACATTTTCTAGTAGCCATGTTAAGTAATTTTTAAGAGAAATAAATAAAATCAACTTTAATTTTATATATATTTAACCCAATATACCTGACATGTTATCAGTCCAATGTATAATCTACACTTTAAAAATAGTAATATTTTACATTCTTTCTTTTGTTCAAAGTCTTCAAACTCCAGTAAGTATGTTCCACTCCCAGCAAATTCTGTACTGCAGTTCTGACTAGACACATTTCATGTGCTGACCCTCCGTGCGTGGCGAGTGGCTGCCGTATTAAACAGGGCCAGGGAGTCCGTGGTTCATGCGAGACTTCAGAATCAGATGGACACAGATCTGCATCCTGATCCATCACTAGCTCAAGTCCCTTCTCTGCGTCTCAGCTTCTGCATCTCTAAAATGGGAACTAATGCCTCATACCTCTTGGTGCTAATGAGAGGATCTAACGAAGTCACCCAAAGGAAGGCGTCTGCAGAGCATCTGACACAGCCGTGTGCTGGTCAGCACGTGCCAGTTCTATGCTCTGCATCCCATACGGTTAATATGCAATAAACTGCAATGATTATTATTCTCAGTGACTAATGCTAAGGCGATGAAGGCTGAAGCGATTTCTCCATCAGATGTCAGATGGAGAATCTTCCTCTAGCTTGGTTTTTCCAACTATAAAAATGGGAGCAATGCATGAATCACCACTAGAAATAAAAATGACCTCCCTATTTAAGTAGCATGATACCTCAAAATTTTTATGTGATTTTGAGAGACTTTAGCTAACAGCACTAAATCCCAGCAATAAAGGCTGAAGGCATGGCCTTCTCTCTGCATGTGCTTTTTCATTCATTCACTTCAATACACCCCTAGACAGGGAAATTGCTCTATGCTCTATTCATACAAATCCCTGAGCCCTGTTGTGTGTGTGTGTGTGTGTGTGTGTGTGTGTGTGTAGGCTTCTCTAAAATCCATTGAGTACTATTTCTAAATTATGAGTGCAAAAAAGAAATACATTTTTTTGTGTGAGGGCTCGTAACTCAACCTCACATAATACAGGTGATATACGCAAGCAGGTAAGCTCCCTGTTAAAACATGCATAATAGATATATTACTGTATCTACTATATATTTTAATTTTGTCATGCAATGAGCTCTCCTTCACTTTATGATAATAAATTATATAATCTCAGTCACCATGCTATACGTCATATCTTCAGAATTTATTCATCCCATGTAACTGAACTTTTTCGTATTCTTTAGCAAACACTTCCCCATTTTCCCCACCTCCCAGCCCAACAACCATCACTCCATTCTCTGCTTTTGTGAGTTTAACTATTTTAGATTCCAAATATAAGTGAGCTCATGCAGGATTTGTCTTTCTGTATCTGGTTTAGTCAACTTGGCATAATGCCCTCCAGGGTCATCTATGCTGTCACAAAAGGCAGTATTACTTTCCTTTTCAAGGCTGAATAATACTCGTGTGTGTGTGTGTGTGTCTGTGTGTGACACTTTTAAAATCTATTCATCGCTGATGGGCATTTAGGTTGCTTCTATATACTGACAATTGTGTCTTAAAGCTAAAATGAGTCTCTTGTAGATATTGCTGTATCTTGTTGTTGTTGTTTTAATTGTTTCAGGTACTCTTCCGATTGGAGAATGTAATCTATTTACATTTAAAGAAATTATTGATTATCTTTAAGGGTAAAGACTCACTCTTCCCAATTTGTTAATGCTTTCTATTTGTAGTTCCTTTCTTCCTCTTGCTATTCCTTTGTGATTTGACTTTTATAATTATAGATGCTGATTCCTTTATCTTTATATCTTATGGGAGCCTCACTATTAGCCCTATTTTAAGCTGATAACAACTTTATTTGCAAATCTGGCACTTTTCCTACTCTTTTCCCTGTTTTGTGCTATTGATTGTAACAATTTACATCATTTATGTAGTGTATCCATTAACAATTATGGTAGCTATAATTATTTGTAATATTTCTGTCTTTTAGCTTTTATACTAGAGCTAAAGTGATTTACCCACCACCACTACAGTATTAGACTATTCCAACTTTGGCTGTATAGTTACCTTTACCAGTCAGTTTTATACTTTCATATGTTTTCATGTTACTAATTAGTGCTCTTTCACTTCAACTTGAAGAACTCCCTTTAGCCCTTTTTATAAGACAGGTCTGTGATAAACTCCCTTAACTTTTTTTTTTCATTTAAAAATAGCTAAAGTAAATATGATCAAATATTAAATTAAATCTATTAAATTAAGCAGGCATATGTGTCTCCTCTAGGCATTTGTCATAGTATTCTTATATGTCTTGATATGTGGGAGGTATTTTTAGGCGGTGTGATTCAAGCAGCATTCAAAGGCACTTCATGCCTCCAGTAGCTGTGGTGAGTGAGTTTCTGTGATTAGGGCTGGGGTGGGAGGAGAGCATATCACTGCTGAATGGCTTTTTATTCACAAGAAGAACACACAGATTTGTCATGATAGGCCACTTGGTTTCGTATCAGGGCACCCACTGCCTACAACTGTCTATGCTGTGACCTTGGGCAGCCATCTAACATCTTCATCACTCGGTTTCTCCGGGAGAAATGATGAAGTGGAGATAAGAAGAGTGTCTCCCACAGCACCAAGAGGATTAAATGGTAAGATCCAAGTAGAGTGGGAGCCCTGCCCCCTCCCATTCCTACCCAGAAGACATTTGGCAATGTCAGGAGATATTTTTGGTTGACACAAATTGGGATATGGAATGCTATTGGCATCCAGTGAGATGAGAACAGGGGAGCTGTTGAACATCCTAGAGCGCACAGGACAGCCTCTCAGAACAAAGAATTATCCAGTCACAACTGTCAATAGTGCCGAGGTAAGGAAACCCTAACACAGAACACTAACCCAGTGCCTGGTACATGGACTGCAGGCCCTGTGCTGCCATACTGTCTTCATCATTACTATTGCTATGTGCCACCAGAAAAGACCTGAACACGTTGGTACCTGGATGTATCTTCTTTCCTTTAAATTGATGAAGACGCCCTGGCTGGTGGCTCAGTGGATAGGTGCCAGCCTGCCAACCCAACAGTTGCTGGTTCGATTACCCAGTCAGGGCATATAACCAGGTTTCCAGCCAGATTTCCAGCCAGGTCTATAGCTGGAGGCAGGTGAAAGACAACCATACACTGATGCTTCTCTCCCTCTCTGCCTCTCTGCCTCCCTCCCTGCCCTTCTCTCTGAAAATCATGAATAAAATATTTTAACTAATTAATGAAGAGTCCCCGTCATGGTCAGCACTGCATCGGGTGACCGGCTTGGCCAGGCATGCCTTTGGAATAGAAGAGGTGTCATCTCTTACAACTCGGAGCCACTCTTCCCTTCCCCTCTGCTGTCGATTCTTATTTCCACTTGGTAACTGCATTAGTCAACTCTGGAAATAATTTTGGACACCTGTTGATTAAAAAGCATGTTTGCTCTCAAAGATAAAGCTGTATTATTATCAAGCCACCATCACCCAGCCTGAGAAAACATCCTTCAGAAGAAGTTGCTCCAGGCAAATGGCAATAAATTATCCATTGTTAACCTTGGATTGCCTTTAAAAAGAAAATATTTTAAAAAGAAATTAAAAGTAAAGAGAATAGCGCTGGCCTGCGAACCCAAAAGTCACTGGTTCGATTCCCAGCCAGGGCAACATAACCAGGTTGCAAGCCAGGTCTCCAGCCAGGTCCGTAGCTGGAGGCAGGTGAAAGGCAACCATTCATTGATGCTTCTCTCCCTCTCTGCCTCCCTCCCTTCCTCTCTCTCTGAAAATAATAAATAAAATATTTTTAATTAATTAATTAATTAAAAGTAAAGTAAAGAGAATAAACAGTGGTCAGATAAGTTTTATATGAACTAGCAGGACCCAACCTTTAGGCTGCTGAAGTAACATACACACAGTCACTCAACCACGGCATTGAAATGGTGTGTGAGAACAGGCACCTCATCAAGTTGTCCCATTTGTTATGAAGAAATGTCCTTCTCTATAAAACAACAGCAAATCTTACCAACAAAACTGCCACCTCCTCAAAAAAAAAGCACATTTTGAAAGATAAATAAAATGAAGACCAATATAGCCTTAAAAGAATATAGTATTTCCATCTCTTATTATTCTCTACCTTCTTTTTTCATGAACCAACAGCAAATAGCAGCCCACAAGGCAGACACCTAGGCATTTTTATAGATAATTTTCCAAGGCAAAGAGAAGTATTAACTTATCCTGGGTTCTAAAAACAAGTCATGAGATCACTTGAGTGTCTGCAACACTTTTAGTTCTATAACCAATTGCTTTTCTATAGTGAGCAATCCACATCTTAATCGGTTTTTTGTCTTGAGCTGGATGTAAACAGAGGGTCCCTAGATAGAGGATAACTCCACCTCTAATTACTAAAAGAAAAAAATTTTTTTCTGGAAATAATGTTTATGTTTTTCCCCCAGGGGAGAGGTCTGACCTAGAAAGAGGAAGTCAGAAATTCAACTCCTGAACATTAAAATGTATAGAGGGGTTATGGGCAGTGTCTGAATCAAGGTGAGGCCAATCTTAAGGTGAGAAATTGATCTCTGTAATTGCAAGGTCTACATGTATGTTTCCCATCAGAGCTGAAGAGAACTGGTGACCATAGGGTGTTCCCCTGGGATCCATAGTCAAGGTGGTCACCAAGCAGGGGAAGTAAATAGACGTGGGGTTCTCGCCACTCCAGAAGCAAGAGCCCAGTGCACTTCACTCCATGCGGAGAGCAGAATAACCACCTGGTACCTGTGTCCTCCCTTTCTCTCACAAATATTCTCAGCCCTCCTCTCCCAGGTCCAAGTCAACCCCTCCTTCCTGGCTTCTGTAACCACTTCAGCTAACACAACTGAGCTCTGTGGTTGCCCAGCCTCCAGCACATTATTCTGATCAGTTGTATTAGAACTGAATTATACTTGACTTAGAAGCTACTTACATGCTGACTGCTTTTGTTCTCTGATTATTTCTTGTCAGTAAAGTATTTCTTATTTTCCCACACGTTTCAGGGCTGAGAATTATCTTTAAGTGTTATTTTTAATTCTCTAGAGCACAGTGTTGCTAAAAACATTTAATAAACATTTGATAAGCTGGATATAATTAAGTAATTCAGGGGTCAGATAGCCTGGATTTATCCCTCATCCTTCACTTATATGTGGCATATATGTGGTCATAAGTGTGCATAGATGTGCTTTTGGGAAGACAAAGGAGAAGATATAGACAATTTTCCAACTGGTGTCACACACCCAGAAACTGTCGGATACTCATACCAAGAATTAGGTGTGCCATTATGTCTCCACTTCCCAAACTGAGGAGATGACTGGTTATCACAGGTGAAGAGGCCCAGCGATCACTTTGGAGACTGGAAGAGGAGCTGAGAGCAGGCACCTGTCGCGTGACCAGGTCATCGCTTTTCTAGCCTTCATTCCAAAACACAATTCTTAATAGAGTGACTAGTTTGAGAAATCCACTATCTGAGGGGGGAGAGAGAGAGAGAGGAGTAAGAGAGACTGGGAGAGACAGGAAGACAGAAATAGAGCAATCAAGGTGACAGTGAAGATTTTTAAAAGCACACATTAACGCTAACTTACTGGCCTGAACCAAATGCTGGTAATCAAAAGAGAAGGCCATTAATGATGCTAAGCTCACAGAGTTCGTCAGAAATGTAGAATTCAAGGTCTGTATAATATAGCTCACTCGCCACACATTTCATGCTGTATTTTCAGTGACCCCTTTGGCAATTAACAGTGCAATTTAAATGAAATGTGTGGGATTCAGTATTAATCCTAATGCAGTGTGCTAGCAAAGTTTCAGCATTCAGAAGTTTAGTGAGGTGAGTGGGGAAGAAGCTGCCCCAGCCCTTACTAACCCAGGCTGTACGGAGCCTGTCCTGCATTGTCAAAAGCACACAGCAGTCAGGGCGGCCACATGGAATAGATGCTTTCAGGTAGCCTGAGGCCTGACTCTTCTGGAAGAAGCTTGTTTGTGTCCCTTCCTGCTTTCAACATTGGGTTTCCCCTCCTATCCTTCAGGAATGACAGGAAACTGCAACCCTCCACAAATATTCATATTTGGTTTTCTGGTTGGTTTTGACAGAGCTGCTCACAAGATTGTTTTTTCCTCTCCCAAATTATGCAACATTTTTCATACTCATTTTTTTTCTAAATTAGCAAACAGATGTCCTTGATGAGACAACTATTTTTTAAATTCTCCCCCGAGGATATTTTTTATCATTGAACAGAGAAAGGGGCAGCGAGAAACATCAGTATGAAGGAGAAACATCTATCGGTTGCCTCTTGTGCACGCCCCGACCGCAGCTTGGACATGCAGCCTAGGCAATGTGCCCTGACCACGAATCGAGCCCACACGCCTTTCTGGTGTGTAGGACGATGCTCACCAATTGAGCCACCTGACAGGGTGTAACAAAAAATATTGGGTGAGATGGGGTCCAAAACCAGAAGTTAAGTTCTAAAACAGCTGAAAGGCTGACGAAGGGCGGCGTCAGAAAGAGAAGCATCTTGCAGCAGTGTCAGCATGAAAGGCAGCAGGGCCTTCCTGCCTCGGGCAGGGCTTCACGGGTCAGATGGACAAGCCCCCTCCCACCCAAGACTGGCCAAACCCAAAGGCGGTGCCATCCTTCCTCACACAGACAAGCCAGTTCCCTCCTCTGATCCTCCGTTTTCTTATTTATAAAACGTGGAGCTGGAGGCAGCAGGGGTGGGCAGCAAGGTCTGGTGCGTTATGACAAGTGGTATTACCATCTTCCTCTTTCCCTCACCATCTTCACCCATTTTGGCAAGTTTGCAAAAGAGTCTGAAGGCTTTAGGGGGAAGACTCTAGAGATGAAATGACCTTTGTCTCCTCAAAGTCGGCCACCATTTCTGTAAATTCCAAGCATTTGTCAGGAGCTCTGGACCCTCCACTTAGCAACTTGAGGAATGTGAGCACATCGCCAGCCACCAAGTGGAGCAAGAACCCCTGAGCTGCTGCTCACAGGAGAGTCGTGAGGATCACATGAAACCAGGGAATCTGAAAACAAGGAAAGTGCCGCTCACGCAGGCTGTGGCGTCAGGAAAAAGGACAATGAAGTTTCATGGGGAACCCTGGGTTCAGGGGTTCAGGCTTCTCCAGCACATGCAAGCTGTGTGACCTTGAAAAAACACTATAATGCCTCAGTTTCCTCACCTTCAAAATGGTGAAAACCCCTTAACCATGAAGATACTTGGCAATTCAAGAGGGAAAGCACATTTAAGATAATTTCTAGTAAATGTGGGCTCAATGTCAAACTTTAATAGTATTCATTCTTGAAACAGTCAAGTTGGAAAAAATGTCTGAAATTGGATTCAGAGGGGATCTTAGCATGTCATTGTAACTTACTAATTTTTCAAAAATTGGATATATATATATCCAATTTAGGAATCAGAGAGAGTCTCAGAATGTGGGTAAAATGGAGCCTTGGTTTCCTGGGCTCCAGGTGTATCAGGAGCGTTTCTGCCCAGCTCACGAGTTGTGTAATGGAGAAGGTTGCCACAGCTCAGGAAGAGAGAGAACTCTGTTAAGAGGCAGGTGTGGGAGTCATATGCAGCCTGGCAGCTGGAAGGACAGGTGGCCTCAAGGCAGCCCAAGGCCACAGGAGGAGGAGGACTAACATGCTGTGCCCAAGAGGGCGACTCTGCCCTCAGAGGGCCTGGGACTGTGCATATAGCACGTGGTTTTATAGGGAGGCTTTAATGAGCTAATCCCTGCGAAAGCGCTTCGCACAGCATCTGAGTCGGGGAAAGTACTCGATACACATTAGCCATTGGCCCTGGTTTGGTTCAATAAGGACACTGAGAACTGCGCCAGGAGCTGGATAAAAAGATGAATAAATCTAGGCCCTTGAGAAAACATGCACATACATTGTTGAGGAACCCACGTGGACACAAACCTACTGACAACCTTCTTGGGTGTTGGCCGACAGCCATAGGAGAGGTGTCAAGCCGCCATACATGGAACACTTATCCCCTGTAGGAGTAGTTGTAGAAATGTAGGTTTCATTTCTGGAAAGCCCTTTAGACCACAGAAATACCATATACAAGGTATACTTGGTGCAGCTACTGGTATAAGCTTTTAGAGATACCTCCTAAGTATTAAATGCAAATAGTAAATCCAAATATTTAATATTAAAATAATCTTTAAAATGTTCTTTTGGCAGAATTTTCCAGCATGGCCTAGACTGGACGATGTATCTGAAAATAAAACTGCAATAAAGGTTAGACAACAGATAACATCTATTCCTAGAAAATCTCCCTGAAGCAAGAGTAAGCATTTTCTTCATTGTTCCCAGGATTTTCTAATTGCATTCAAAGCCGTGAAGCAAAAATGTTTCCTTGCCAATTTGATGATGACTAATACCACTGAAAGTATGTAAACTCTATGCTGGGGAAGAGGCACTTTCCTGGAAGATTTCTTCAGAGATCTCCTTTCATGGATGTTAAATGATATCTCCCACCCTATTCAATACTTTTTATTATTAACTCACTTGTCTCAGCTGAGCAACTTGCTAGTCCACACAGCTGGGTATTTAACAGCTGGTGTCTCCGTTTCCTCGCTTGGTGAGATGGGATAATTAGTAGAAACTGCATCAAGGTATAGTTTGGGGATTAATGGAGGTGTTGCATATAAAGTTTAGGACAGTACAGCAGTCCCTCCTGATCTATGGGGGTTATGGATGCCTGAATCCACAGATAGAACCCAACCCTAAATGTATGTTTGTCTTATGCACATGTACCCATGGTCAAGTTTAATTTATAAATTAGGTACAGTAAGTGATTAACAATAATAATAAAATAGGATCATTATAGCAATATACTATAATAAAAGTTATGGGAATATCTTTGGGGCCATTACTAACTAAAATAATTTACTTGAACACAAGCACTGCCCTACTGTGACAGTTAGGTCCCCAAGATGGCTACTAAGTGACTAATGGACAGGTCACATGGATAGTATGGAGACACTGTATGGACAAAGGGGTGATTCACATCTCAGGTAGGAGAGAGCAGAACAGTGAAAAATCTCATCATGCAATTCAGAATATTGTGCAATTTAAAACTTGCAAATAGCTTATTTCTCAAATTTTCCATTTACTGTTTCAGACGCTGGTTGGCCGAGGGTCTGAAAGTGAAATGGCAGGTTAAGAGGGTGCTACTATATCTAGATAATAAATGCCTAGGGAATGTTAGCTATTATCATCATTACCATGTCGTTACTATAAATGCTTCAATTTCCTTTTCCCATCTCTATATGCTGCTTCCTTCAAATACTTCAAAAGTCTATGAGGTTTTTTCCTAAAGCAAACAAACCATCCTTCCCTTGCTTCTGTGAACAATGTCTTTCTTAGACATTTTACCAATCTACTCATAGACATTTTAATGAGAAATTGTATCTTTCTGCCACAGTGTTTGCTTAAGAGAAGAGCACATGAAATTTCCCCTCATGAAGCAGTTCCTTGCATTTTTATTGTGGACAGCTGCATTGGGTATTGGAGGAAGCCTTACTGTGATCAGAAATGTCACAAAACCAGAGGTAGCATGCAGGAGTGGGCCGAGAAGCCTCAGAGGGTCCTGCAGAATAGGTGCCCCAACCCAGGTGGAAACCTGGAGGGGACGCAAGGAACCGGGTGCAGTGGTACAACTGGACATCAACCTGGTGAAGAAGGAAAGAACACCATCCTAGACAGAAGGCTGAGTCCCTGTGCATCTGCAGAGGGATGAAAAGTAAGATGTCAGGGGGCTAAAATACAAAGCCAGAGCCATGGGAGACGAGGCAGACACTCAGAAGACAGATCGTGAAAGGTGCCTTATGCTTTGATCAGGACTTTAGAATAAACGTATCCTTTTGAAGAGTTTTAAAGAGCACACAATTTGTGTATCAGAAAGATCACTGTCTGCTATAGACAATGGATTTGACAGGGACCAGACAAAAGACAGGAAGACCAGTTACAAAGATAATGAGTCATTTTTGATGAAGACAAAGGTCCTGGACCAGGCTAATGGTATTAATGGTAGAAAAAAGGTGACAGGTTCCAGGACTCTCGGAGGCAAGACACAGGACTTGATGTGGGAAGGAAGGGACTCAACTAACAGGAATGCTGCGGAGCAAGGATAACCAGGTGCAGGGAGAGACTCCCGCATCCCAGGAGGTGGTCAGGCAGACGTACATGTGGGGAGGAAGGGTTTTGAGAGTGGGTGTAGCATGACCTAAGCTTGCCAGGGCATTCTGGGGCAAGGGAGCCAGGGGGAAGTACTTGACTCTCCTACCGGGACATGGTATCTCCCTGCATCCTCGCTTGGCATAGGCACGCTTCGTTCCCATTGGATTATCAGCTGACGAAAGGCTAGGCCTGGTCTTTTCATTATTGCACCCCAGAACCTAGTCTGCTACTTAGTACTCGGCAAACACTATCCAATGTCCACAGGCCGAAGAGAGGAAGAGGAGGGATGGCCCAGAAAGAGTCAAGGGAGCCAGGCTCTCCAGACCAAGCAGCAGCACCAACTCATCAATGTCCCAAGTGGCAGCCTGTGAAGGGCTCTTTCTGAACTAGACCAATGCTTCTCAAACATCCCTGTGCATCGGTTCTGACTCAGTGGAACTGGGATGAGGCTGAGATTCTGCATTTCTGCTAATGATGCTCTGGACACACTTTAAGTCTCTAAGAGCTGCTTAGGAAGCAGACCTGCGACCTGTAGATCAGGCCAAAGCGTATGGGATAACCTTGAAACTTCCCCCACATTGGTAATCTCTGTTCTCTTGGCTCACTTTCCTGAAGAGATTGAAGATCAGAGAAGATCAGAGCTATGAGCAGATGGGAAGTTGAGCAGATGGTGTCCCACCTCAGAGCTGTGGAAGGCGTGGAGGTGGAAACTCAAACCTGAGTCTGAGGGGGGAACTCCAGGGACCCACCTGGCTGCAGGAGCAGCAGAAGGAATTCACCTGCACCAGACTTCTGCCTGAGGCTCCTGCCTGAAGCAAGGCTTCCGGGTTCAGGAGGGTGTGGGGCAGGCCTATTTCTACCTCGGCTCCCTGCCTTCAGCAACAGATTTTCTTGTTTCTCAGCTCTCTGAGTTCCCCTCCATCTGCTGAAAATGGGAGAACAGCCTTTATCTCTGGTATTTCTGGAACCTCTAACCTTAGAACTTGCAGGCTTCAGTCTGGCTGGTGGCAGCTAGAGACAAGGACCCAATTGGAGGGGTTCCCTCACTGCCTCAAATAGGAAATAGCATTTTGGCCAGAGTAAAGCATTCAGAGACTCCTTCCAGTATTATCCTCCCCACGGCAGTTCTCCCAGTGAATTCAACTTGCAGCACGTCCAGGTGGGCTTCTGGCCAATCTCTTCTCTAGCAAGAGTTATAATCTACCAGTGAGCTTTTCTTCTTGCACTTGTGGAAAAGTACATTAGTTGATTAACCTCTTTCAAGATTCTCCCTAACCTCACCTACTCCACACCCAAGCTCAAGTCCATTGCTATTGTTATGGAGGAAGGCAGGAGGTTGGGTTTTTGTTGGTTGGTTTGTTTATTCTTGCTTGGAATTCCCTCTCTCTGCTCATTCACTTTTCAAGGTGCAGCTCTCAGGCCTGCCCTGTCCAGAAAACTGCCCTAACCATTCTTTTCAGAGTCATCATTCCCTCCTACCTCCTGTACTGAGCCAATGACACAGAACTTTACAGTACTCTGGACTCTGAGAATTTCCTACCTGTCTGTAAGACTATGGATTCCTTGAAATCGAAGGTCCAATCTTACTTCTTTTGTATTCTGTACAGAGCTTAGGAGAATAATGGCACATTAAGTGACCAGTAAGACACATTAAAAGTCACTAAAAATTAGTCTATAATAAATAAGGTCTCTGGGCAGAGTTTGGGAAAACTGAAGAATTAATGACAACAGGGGAACTCAGAAATTCAACACATTATACTTCTCCCTGTTTAGTACTGGTACATATTCAGCGACTATTTGCACAGGAAGGGGAACTGTAATGCTACACACCTAATCTTGTAATAATGAATTTTGAGACTTTCTAAGCCTTTGTGCCCTGATTTGCCAAATGGAAAAATTTCTCACAGTGTCTGACACATTATAAGCCCTCAGTAAGTGCTTTTACTGAATTGTGGGAACACAAAAGATCACTTACTTACAGGCATGTGCTTAGAATATGTATACCAGCAAGAGAAATGGTTGGGGGAAGTTCCTGGGTTGTAGGAGAGAAAGAAGGGGCCAATGAAATGTAGGGTATAACAAAATCATTTTCCATTCCCCATAGTATTAGCTGAAAATAATTTTTCAATATAAAGAAATCTGGCAGAATTTGGATTGTAAATTTTATTAACCAAGAAATAAAATTTTACATGCTCAAAGGAATAGTGGAGATAGGACAGCTGCAAATATCATTAGGATTTCAAAGAATTATTGTACGCATTAAAATGGTCCCTTTTGATGGGAAGAATTAAGTCACATGTTTGCTTGCTAGTTATAAAATAATACCTGGTCATTGTTAAAAATTTTAAAAATCCCCACCTACAATTTGATAAACCAGGTTTTAAAAATAAAAGTAAATATTCCCCTTTCTAATCCTCTGGACAACTTTCAATTCATAAATTGAATTGGAGAATCAGGGTTTTAGAGCTGGGTTTCTCCAAGGGTGGCCTCAAATCTGCAGCAGCTGCCAACACCTGGGAACTTGTTAGAAACACAAATCCTTGTCCTTCCACCGCAGGACCACTTTCTGAGACTAATTTCCAGTGTCCCACACTAACAAGGAGCAGCTCTCCAGACACCAGCTGGGTGTCCCACACCCCCCTCAGTTCCTACTCTGTCTACCAGGAGACAGCCTCAGATTCCACAGGACAAGAGCTCAGCACCACAAGGCTGCCCCACCCCACTTTCAATGCACACCATTACCTGTGCTCTGACTGGCCATAAGTCAGAAGTCTGCATGACCCTCTCCTTGGGTTCCATTAATTTGCTAGAGTGGCTCATGGAACTCAGAAAAATGTTTTTGTTTTTGTTTTTGTTTTTGTTTTCATACATTTATTAATGGGGAACTCAAAGACAGCTAAGCTCTTAGATACCATAGGTACTCAAGCACTCAGAAAAATGTTTTATTTACTAGACCACCAGTTTGTGTACATTGAAACAGATGGAAGAAATACACAGGGCAAGGCATGGGGAAGAGCACAGAGCATCATGCCCTCTCCAATGCCACTCTAAACCTCCACCTGGGAACTGTCTCCAAATCCCATCCTTTTGGGCCATTATGGAGACTTCATTACTCACTTATCTATTAAATCACTGGCCATTGGCAATCGATTCAGTGTTCAGCCCTTCTCCCCTCCCTAGAGGTTGGGGGGTGACAGGGACGGGGTGGAAGCTGAAAGCTCCAATCCTCCAAGCACATGATGAGCTAAGAGCATTTCAAAAGTCTGCATGAATGACGACTTGACTAATAACAAAATAAAATGAACATATCACTAGATTAACTGGGGAAGAACTACCCTCCTTAGATGAACAACAAGCATTCCAAATTCACATCATTAACATAACAAAAGGGACCTTAACTGCTTCTCAGTGCTTAGGAAACTTCACGGGTTTTAAAAGCCCTGTGCCAAATATCTCTATTTCTTATCATAAACCACAGTTCTACACAGTACATAAAAGCTCTGGAAATGGGGCCCAGAGATTTTTGCTTTAACAATCCATCTGGCTCAATGTGGCCCGTTTGAGAGCCACAGTCTTAGTGCCCAGGAAGCAAAGAGATGATGGCAGCAGATGTATGAAACATAGTCACTAAGATCTGTGTGCTATTTTGCAAGTTGAATGTTAACTTGTATGATAAACAAGCCTAATCTGTGACATAATTAAAACCAACTTCATCTTTCACGCTTCCTTTAAAATGCAGGGGTAAATTTCACCTGTCTTAGACGAAAACATGATCGAGTCTGATGCCTTCTCTACCCGTTTGGAGACAACACCTTCCATTTCAGAAATTATAAGACACCGTCAAAGATGAGGCTTCTCCCCTGCCCACCCAACCCCTGGGAGATGACAGCAGACCCCTCCAGGGATGGCACATGGCGGGGAGAATTGAGGGAGGGCTAAGGAGGGGCTAAGAGATTTCCCTGCGACTGACAGCTTTCACTCTCACACTGGTTGGTGGACAGTTAGAGCCACCCCTTTCCCCACAGGGGCTTTGTCGGGCTCACTGGAGGCCACACTGCTGGACCTCTCTGGCCACACTCCCAAAACATGGGCCCTGCCTCCTGCTTCTCAGGGAACCACTTCCTGTCACCCATGGCCTTCTGTAGTCCCCTCCACACAACCTCTTTCAGGGCCTCCTTGACTCGTCCCACTCTCCTCTAGGGGCAGAGCGGGATGCCAAATGACTTCAGCCCATTTCTACCACCTACTCTGCTGCCCCTCAGGGCCTCTGCAGCTTTCTCAGGCATGAATTGGGTACACCCGTGCCAGCTCTTCCCTCAAGTGCAGGGACAGACGCACATGAGCTCTCTGATTGGTCCCCTTGGAGTCATCTGCCTCCCCTGCACCCAAGAGGGGGTTGGAATTTGCATCATGGCAACCATTCTCTCTCAAGAAAATTTCCTCACATTGTCCTCTCCTCCACACTTGTGATTATCTTAAAGCAGGTGAGGAATACAAGAGATTTTGAACCAGTTTGGGGATATTTTCTTGGTAAATTGTCCATGTGGTGATTTGGTTTCAGAATATAATATATATCATAACTTGGTGTCTGTATAGAAACTTCCATTTTAACATCCTGTTACAGAAGAAGGTTCAAGTATGATCCTAAATAACCAGGTGAGTTGTGTCACATGATTATAATCATTGTCCAAGGTCAAGGTCCTACATCTAAATGGTAGCAAGGCAGAGACGTGGACTCAGGTCCTCCCTCTCCAAACTGTTCTCTTTCAACTGCCCCCTGGAGTGAGAAGGATTTGCTGAAAGAGGAACTAGGGATGACAAGACATAAAATGGGATCACTTGTTAACTCTGACAGCCCCGGGAGTCCAGAACCAGAAAGAGGGTTCCCCACAAACAGCCTAGAATCAGAAAATGTAAACAAAATGGTACCTTGGTTAAGTTTCTTTCGGTTGACAATAATAAGGGCCAACTTAAGGCACTTGAAATAATAAATGGATACGTTCACTATCTTGACATTGGTGAAGGTTGTGTGGGTTCATACATATGTCACAACTTCTAAGTTATCACTTTAAAGTTTCATTTGCGTCAATTGTACTTCAATACAATTTTTTTTAACTCTAACAGCATAAACAAACAATTAAATGGGTTAGAGTAGGACATCAAAAATACAACATCAGGAATAAAGATGCTCTGGGGAAATGGAAATGTGAAATGGGGAGAATTAGAAGCACCAATTGCATGCTATAAATCACAGTCATGAAGCAGCAGGAGGGAGTAAAACAGTCAGAGTTCAGTGTTCCTAACATGTGGAGAGCCAGCGTCTGTGGAAGTTTCATTGGCTTTGTAAGGCATGTCCTGGAGAGGGAGAATTCTCTGCCTCTACTCTTTGTTAGTTTTTATGGTTGGATTAGTAATAAAATAATGAAATTGACACAAGACAACATTAACAGAAGAAATATTTAATACACACACATGGGAGAATCACAATATGATGCTCAGATCCTAAAATGAGACTCAAGAAGTGATCAAACCAGGTGCCTTTATCTAATATACATATTAGATAAAGAAAATACACTAACGAGAAATTGACAGGACAAAAAAAGTGAATGCTCACTGGAAAGGCATCTCGTGAGGTGTGGGCGTGAGGACTCTTAAGTCTGGCTTGGGGAGTACATGGATAGTTCATAAAGGCTCTTTGGCTCTGGGTCTCTTACCTCTGGTGATAAGGTTGCCTCTCTTGGCCTCACTGGACAGGGAGGGCAGCTTTCACAGGGGAGATTTATTTCTTGCTCTCCAGGAGACAGGAAAGGGTCAAGGTGCCCTCTGGCACCAGCTGCTCGTTGCAAAGGAGCCTTAATTCAAAGCCATCAAAATGCCACTGTGGGATATTCAGGGTATCACATTTAGGGCCCAATAGGTAGTAGGAAAAAGAGTTGTAAATAGTTAAATATATAGTATGAAACAGATTTTATAGCAAAATTCTTTTAAAGATCAGATGAGATTGGGTATAGATTAGCATTTTGAAAAGTGTAACTTGCTAGACAAATATAAGTGGTTATAAATAACATAAATGTTCATAGTTATTCCTAGTTAATTAAGACTTTCCCCTAGCAGACACCTCTGTGTATGACAGACCATCACACACATCTTTCTCATCTATAGGTTGAGAGCTTTTCAAAACAGTCTTCACAGAGGCGTGACCACAGAACTGTGCCTCCACAAACCTCTTTAAGCCTGGCCTCTGGGCTGCCTTGCTCCCCGCACCTGTCACCAGCGAGATGCCGGACTGACGGGAGCAGGAGCAAGGGGACATCTCATGCCACAGCTGTGTCAAGTTGATTTAACTTGCCCAGCCATCTGTAACAGCAACACCACGCTTCTACATGCATGTGTGGATCCACAGATGGAGGGCTGGGGGTGGCTTCAGTCCTGCAGGGAGATGCAGGGCCTGTGTCTCCCCTCTCTGAGCAATCCTTCAGAGGGTTGCAGTCTGTTCAAACGCATTCTCCAGAAATTCCCTTAACTCTTGATGAGCCACAAGCACACGTGCCGTGCCTGGGTCCATGCAAACAGGAGATGCTCGCCAGAGAGCCACAGTTCTTGTCTAGCATCCAATGGCCATCCTTGGCACCTTGCTCAGTAGAAGAAGGGGGAAGTCAGCCAGTGTCCCTAAATGCCTGGGACATTGTCTGACACAGACTGGGGACTCAAGATGTATTAGAGGAAAGAAGGAAGGAAGGAAGGAAGGAAGGGTGAAAGGGAGGGAGGGAGGGAGGAAGAAGACAGAAGATGACAGTGAATAACTCCTTTTAAAAAGGCAGAGACCCTGTAGAAATGCTCCCATACAAATGTGCACCAGCACTCTGAGGAATACGGAGTTCTGCAAGCCCTCCTTCCCAAATGCAGATGGAGTGCTTTGTGGGAATGTGGACAATGAGAAGGTTCCATGACTCGGGTACATTCGAAATTGCAATGGCAAAAGCTACACACGACACGATTGGCTAAGCAGGAAGAAAGATGCCGGTCTGGGTCTCTGATAAACACTAGACCCTTTGCTTCAGTTCTAAACTGCCTTTCTCCAGGCTTCTTTTTATACCAAAAAAGTAAAACTTCTGCTTGGTTCATCACAATCAGGTTTCTGTTACAAACTCAGATGTTGCTGTAACTGATGAATCAGAAACACACCATGAAAAACTATGCATGGGCTACCCTGGAAGCCAACCCACCGAGGGGAGACTCACAATGGTGCACTCCTCTGGGCACATTCATTGTCACCTTGCAGATTTGCAAGTAAGGGGACTGAAGAAAGAAGCCAGATGAGGTGCCGGACCCCACTAAGGTCGCCCCAGTCATCCCCTGCCTGAAAACAGAATTGACTCTATTGATAGGGATGGAGCTGCGGGAAAAGGTGTAGTAAGAAGACAGTTTTCCAAGGAGGCAGTGAGAAGGGCAGGGCAAGTATCAGAGCCTGTAACTACACTGCCAGCCGACCGGCACCTGGGATTCAGGCTCCGGCCCAGCGGGCACTGCGATAAGAGGATGGTGTGCCACGGGCTATCACCAGGACCTCCACAGCCCAGCAACAGCTTCCAGGCTGGAGAGGGAGCAAGGTCAGAGAGCCAGGTTGGATTGGCTGGACTTTCGGATATTGCTGTCGATGGCCCTGATCAGACGATGGGAGAACCAGCCACCAGGGAAACATGGCAGATGTTCATGGTTCCCTCTCCAACAAGCACTCCCTCGGCCCTTCTTCCTGGATTAATGGCCCATTGCCCACTGCAGAGTGCCATTTCCTCAGCTTCCCAGCGCCCCTGGCAACTGGGGATGAGCATATGACCAGACCCTGGCTGGCCTCTGCATCCTAAGGATAAGTCCACTTAGTGGCTTCTGGGTAAGACATGCCTCCTTAAGAATGCATTCTTCACTTGATGTAGGTAGGTTATGAGTGAGATGGCGGATAAAATCAGTCTTGAATCAGGTTATATGTGGGTTAGCAAGTACATACAGTTTTGCTCTAAGGACTTCATCTGTCTGTCTGCCAGTCACCAGCAGACATATATTTTTCAAGTCACCATTTTGTAAAACAGTAGGCTTCAGGCTTCTCCGGTGCCTGGAGAACAAATATTCTAAACACCCTCACAGGAGCACCCCAGGGTTTCTGGAGGTCAGGAGAGCCACAACACGACTCCCCTCTAGAATAAGCAGACTCACTTTACCTCCAGAGAATTGACCAAAGAGGAAGTGTCACTTCCAGGTTGTCTGGAGTGAACATTTCTGCTGACCGTACATTCTCCAGGATCTCCAGGGGATTAGGGACAGCCAACTCCTCCCCGGGACCCCAGATTCATAGCTCCTCATGTGGTTTCCACGTTCAGTGCCTTCAACAACCTGGGGCCCATCCCCTATGAGTAGCCAACTACAAAAGCAATGACCCCTTCCAAGTCTCCTGCCCTGTGGACAATCTTGAGAGCTGCCCTCAGCTGTCACAAGAATGTTCTAGAGAGCAGAGGGGAGCGACTGCAGGCCTTCCACCTGCCCACCTGGCTCTCTCCTCTCAGCTCCCACACGCCAGCCTTCCTTGGGCTTCTCTCAGGCATTCCCACCCCACAGACCTCAGAGCCATCACACTGTCTTGCCCCACACACACCAAGGGAGGTGGTTAGGAGACCTCTCACGCATTTCCACGTCAGACCCAGACTTTTACAAGACTCCAAGTAGCATGGCCAGCTTTCTTTGTTCCTGGCATGATTGTTAGAGGAACATTTTATAAGCGTGAGAGTAATTTAACTACCAAGAGTACATCAATGAAAATGGTTCCCTGTGCTGTGTGGCTCTTAGTGGTAGGTAAGACATCATTCTCATCAGGCCAGCCAACTTCCCTGGCAAGGAGGATGTCAGAGTACAAGGGCCCTTGAGTTATGTTATTCTGTAACTATTCCTGAGGAGTAAACAGGCAGTTATTTGTAAATATAATTTCACTATTATGAGTACCCCACATGCCTCTATTAAGAACATTCTTAGTGGGATTGACTTTGGGGGGAATGGGTGGGTGGGGAGGGGGACAGAGGGGAGCAAAAAGGGGATGGATGTAATACAACAACAATAAATTAAAAAGAAAAAAAAAAAGAACATTCTTAGAGAAAGAAACTGCATAGGCTGTCTTCACTGGAGACTGAGAACGGGGGCAGGAAGCTCTTCTCAGCAGCTGCACTAATGGATTTGCGTCAACTCAAATCCTACCAGTTTCCTGGGCAACTCCCCTCTGCTCAGTCCAGGGAAACCTGATGAGGGAACTTCATAAGAAGTGTCTGCCTCCCATGAGCCTGAAGTTTCTTTCATGCCAAGACTTTCAAATTCAATCATACAAGAGTGATTATAGGGAGTATGCAAGGTCCAGGTGGAAGACACTAAGTGAGTACCCCACTGAGCCTCAGAGCCTCTCTGAGCACCCAGCACTCAGCACCCAAGTCCTCAGAGGCCGGGGGTAGACCAGCACCCACAGTGAAGCCATGCACTTTTCATTGCTTGTCTGCACCCCCAGCACAACGTGGTCCTTCTCCACTTCTCTTTCTAGAGGACCCACCTCTCAGGCCTCCTCTCCCTGACATTTTCAGGTGCCCCAGTCAGAACAAATGGCTTCCTCCACCAGAATGTTGTTGTGGGTCACTTATAATTCAAATCAGGAGTTCCTTACTATGGTTTAGTTGACAGAAGAAGAGGAACCAGAGGCGAATCTCCCCAGAGCTCATTATTGTTTTCATATTTTTATTATTATACAAGTAATATATATCTCTGCAGTAAAGAGAAAGAAACAAACAAACAAGAAGAGGGAGGGAGAATAGGAAGGCAGAGAGGAAAGAAAAAGGAAGAAGATTAAACCTTTAAATAATAATTAAACACAAATTTAAAATACTGTATGTAGCTGGAGGCAGGTGAAAGGCAACCATACATTGATGTTTCTCTCCTTCTCTGCCTCTCTCCCTTCCACTCTCTCTAAAAGTAATAAATAAAATCTTTTTAAAAAAATACTGCATTTTTAATACCCAGAAATGACAGGTGTAAACATTTTGATAAGCCTTCTTCCCAGGTGTTTTTATACATTTGTATAGATAAAGATAGTAGGTGTAGATACAAAACTAGATAATGCTTCTCTGGGAAAAGAGAAACTAATACTTACTGTACTGTACTCTGCTGTTTTATGAACAGCTTATTGCATTTGACAATGTATGTGGAACATCTAAACATACTGAGAAATACTCTTCTAATGTAAGGCAGGTCAGTGATTCAGGCTAATGTCCTTGCCATTGCCCCCAGCCATCAGATACAGGAAAAGAAGCCACCAAAGATAAAGACCAGACTTCCTTCTGAGCTGTCCCCTCCTAGCAGTGGCTGATCACTCATCACCCCAATCAGGCAGCCAGCCAGCTCAGCGCCAGTGCACAGACCAGCCCCTGGGATGAGGGCTTGAGAGCGTCTGTACACAGGCCTGCCTTCCCTTCCATTCATCCTGGTCTCGGTGGGGTTCGAGTCCTCAGTAAGCGTGGGACAGTCCCAGGGTAAAAGGATCTCTACCTCATTTCTCAGGGCTGCTCAGAAGAGGGTCCTGGTGTGAACAGTAGAATATCTACACAAAACAGCCCTGAATCAAGAACTAGAGTTTTAAAGAAGGCTGCCCAAAAACTTCAACAGCATGTTTACAGACTTCGGAATATTCTATGGTGAGAATGCATATTTATGTTTGTTTATTATTTATCCAGCTCCAAATATCATACATTTAGGAGGTTATTTTTAACATGAATCACTGTGAACATGTTTGCCAGGTTTTTGTGCATTGACATAAATGTTTCCTAAAGATAAATTTCTAACAGTGGAATTGCCAGAGCAAGGGTGATATGTAATTTTAAGGCTTTTCAGTTGGCCAAGGTTATGTCAGTTTTAGATTTGTGGTTTAAATGCATGAAAGGCATGGCCTATACCTCATCCTTACCCTCGCTACCACTGGCCAAAACAAAAGACAGGGTGGGGCAACCAACTGCTGTCTTCCTTCATAGTTATTTGACTACTAGTAAGAATGACTATTTCTGAAAATAATTGTAAGGTGTTTTTCTCTTTCTTTCTTTCTTTTTTTTTTTTTGAATGGTCATTCTTGACCTTTACTCCCAGACCCTTTGACAACCCACCACACAGACACTTCAGGGTGATGCTTAGGAAACCTGGTTTTTCTCTATTCTCAAGGCTTTGCAAGAGTCAGAAGAGAAGTCCTCTGGTTCTCGCGGGGCCCACACCCACCCCAGCCCATACCCCTAGCCTGCTACCCAAATTTAACTGTCGAGGCACAGAAGCAGGGATCTGGTCTGACGAAAAAGTGCTTGCTCTTTTAGTCTCCAGCTCAAGGACTTTGAAGTTACTCCACCTGATGACAAGTCTACTCAAATGTCAAACCCCATCCCAGCTGTGGGCTGGTTCCCTCTCCTGCCCTTCATGTTTAGTTTGACTTCAGCTCTCCCCAGGTGTCCCCAAATCATTTTACTCCTTCTGCCCCAATATTCCCAGATACTGGGAGACTGAGACTGAAGGGGTGTATGGCCAAATTCTGGAGGCCCAACTACCAGGCCAAAGAGCAGGGAGCTTTATCATCAGCATCTGAGCAAGAAAAACATAGTCCAGTGTAATCAGCTATAAATTGCCCACAACTACGCTCATTCAGAGATTAGACAACGAACCAAGATAAGAAAGCTATAAATTGCCTATTGTGCTTGAAAAGATAACACTAATTCTTGCCATTGATGTGGGCAGACTTCTGCGTTTGTCTGTGCATCTTACAGGATAATAACGGATATGTGTTTGGTCCCACACTTGCCATCTTGATATGGGTTTGCTTACAACCCAGAAAACTTATGCGTGCTCTATCTTCATATCTTACTGGTTTGAGCTGGTCTCCTCCAAAATTTCCAGGCAGAGGGGAGGGCAGGTGTCTCTTCTGCACCCTGATCCTCAAATGCATCTGGGGAATTTTTACACCCACTTCCACCCCCTGGTTTCAACCCCGTATGTGGATCAAGCCAAAGCCCCTTACTTTCTCCTCTCTTGGTCTCCCAGGCTCATCCCCCAAACCAAGGAAGGGTGATTATTTCCTCCCAGTGGATGGAAAACCACCCTCTATCGCAGTATCCCTGGTTCTCTCTCCTACTGTTCACCTATATAAACTCCAGCCCTTCAGTGCTGGCTCCCACAGAGCCCACAGACCTGACTTCGCGCCAGGAAACGGGCTCTACCCATAACAATCTTGCAAACGAAAACCACGGCGTTTCTGAAGTGCACCTTGAGAGCATATCTTGGAAGTCAGGAACGAAATTGGTCTCTACTATTTAGCAAGACTCTGAAAAAATAAAATAAAATAAAAACCTACATAGTAAAGAATTTAACTTTGCCCAAAGAGGTCTGGCCTTTGTCATTGGTCCCTAGGGAGTTCATTCACCTCTAAGCCTGTGGAATGTCCTGCCTGAAAGGAGTGTCCTTTCCTGAGGGATTTGAACCACACTGGAAAGTCAATCGATGTGGTTTTTATGGTGGGGACTTTGAGTTGTGCAGTATCAGTCCAATTTCTGAAGGAGTTGTGAGTCTTGGAACCCCAGTAACAACTCTGCACACTGAGGCTCTGGTCAGCAGTTCCTGCTAACACATAATTACACATCCTTGCTGAAGGGATAATATGAGCCATCCCACTGGGAAAGAACGAGAGGAAGGTCCTCACTGGGAACTTGCCTAGACTTTGCCTTATGTGTCCCTTCTCTTGGCTGATCTTTTTTTCTTTTTAAAAGATTTTTATTTACTTATTTTTAGAAGGGAGGGAGAAAGAAAGGGAAACACCAATGTGTGATTGCCTCTCTCTCCCCCAACATGTGTGGTTGCCTCTCTCCCCCAACATGCCCGCAACCCAGGCATGTTCCCTAACTGGGAATTGAACCTGCAAGCCTTTGGTTCTCAGGCCAGCACTCAGTTCACTGAGCCACACCAGCCAGGGCCCCTTGGCCAATCTTAATCTGTATCTTTCCCCTGTGATACACCCTAACCAGTAGTATAACAGCTTTCAGTGTGCTCTGTGAGTCCTCCAATTGAATTATCAAACCTGAGAATGGTCTTCAGGACCCTTTGCACTTGCTACTCCTGTAAGAAGTGAGGGCAGTCTTGGGAGCTGTCCCCCTAACTCTGCACGCCGATTCAGTAGATGTCTCAGCTCAGTGGAAGGGAGGACTACAGAGCAACAAAAACTACCAGCTCTGACAATCATACTGGACAACACTTCAAAATACGATCCTATCGCATGCATACAAAACCAGCAGTGCATAGCAGCACATGTAAATGCTAATGGTGAGGTGCACTTTCTGAGCGATACTGAATTCAGAAGAGGGAAGAGAGACTGTGGGCAGAAGTGGGCAGAGAAGACTTCCTGGAAAAGGTGGGGCCTGAGCAACAATGTAGAAAACTAAACAGGCAGAGCGAGAAGAGCATCCTAGGTAGGAGAGAATGGTTTATAGCAACTTGCTAAGTTGGCATAAATTTAGAAGTCTAGGAAAGAAAGTCTACAACAGAAAATAAGGACAATATTAGCCTTTAAAGCTTCCTGAATGTATTCATCTCCCTGAACTCCCTCATTAGCTGATCACTGTAAAAATCTTTTCAAAATGCTAAGAATCACCTTGTTAATTTGGAACACAGATGCACATGTCCCCTATTCTTGATTCTTCTTTCATCTTTTCCACAGCCAATGCTAAACATGTACATGAAACAGTAAATTGGCCATGAGAAAAAGATGTTGGTGAAGATTCTGGTGGCCTTCATCCCACAAGAAAGCCGTGGTGATTGAGTAACAAGCCTGCCATGCTGCCCACCTCCAGGAGGGGCCATTCATGCAGAATGAAAGTGAACAGTGCCCCCTAGAGTTGTGAGATGCAGTTGCCCTCAAAGGTAGGAAATGTTTTAAGGCTGTAGGTCTGATAGGACTCTGATAAGAGGAATTACAAGGTATGGGCACTTGTAAGAATGCCATAATGTAATTATGGCTAAAGAACTACACGCATACACACACACACACACACACACATACGCGCACACACACGTGCACACAATGTAACTTTATGGAGACAAGACACAAATGATATCAGAGACTCGTTTAGAGGAAGTAATCAGCATGAAAGGATCAAACCACTGGAAGCAAGGAGGCTCATGGTGGCTCTATTCAACTCAGCCTGGTGCTGGGAGGCACCGTCAACCAAGAGCCTCAGCTTTGGGTGACAGGAATTCACAGGCAACAAACCTGAGCTTTTAAATCTTTCCACCCATCTTAGTTCAGGCTGCTATGACAGAATACCATAAGTTTATAAACAAGAGAATTTTATTTCTTAAAGTTCTAGAGGCTAGGAAGTCCAAGATCAGGTGCCCACAGATTTAGTGTCTGGTGAAGGTCCATCTCTTGGTTCACAGATGGACAGATGTCTCCTCATTGTGTCCTCACAGGGAAGAAGGGGCAGAGAGCAGTGTAGAGTCTCTTTAATAAGGATATAGATTCCATTCATAAACTCCCAAAGGCCCCGGCTCCTGAGGGTTAGGAGTTCAACATATGAATTTGGGGAAACATAAACATTCAGTGCATTGGGCCATCCCACCTAGACTGAAGTTATTGACAAGGCTGGGATTAAGTAGTGGATTTGGAGGACATTTAGGAGGCAGAATTGACAGGACTTGGAGATGAATTAGGTCTGAAGATGCAAGAAGGGAAGTTTCAAAGACAACACCTACTTTCTGGCTTTTACGTTTGAATGGTTCATACATTTCTAGCATAGAAAACTTGCTAGAAATAGATTATTAAGGATTTTATCTTAAAGGTAACATATACATAAGGGATGTTGTTTTCTTGGTTCCTGGGACTAAATCTACACAGGCAAGTATGCCTATTATTTTTTCACATGGTGAAGTTCTGCACAAGATGACAACTGCCAGGATACGAAAGCATAAGGAACACAACCTAGCAGTAGCTAAAATTAAAACTAAAAAGTAAAGATTATCTCATTTTAATACCAAACTGCACCCCCCACCGTTACATAGCTGGGGGGTGGGGCCTGTCACACATGAACTCAGAACAGGAGTGGAAAGCAATGTGGCAGCAAAGGCCTCAGCCAATCATGTATCTTTCTCCCTTGAGCCAGCTGTATGCCACCCAGAGTTTAAACCCTGTTCCAAAGCATCCGCCTCCTAGATCCATCCCAGATCATGAAGAAACAATGAAGGAAGGGGAAAGAAAATGAAAACTTAGGCAGGGCAGACTACTAAAGGAGAAGGAAGAAATGAAATAAACTCTCCTACCTCACACTTGCATCTAAGGCCCAAGCCAAAGAAAGAACATAGGGAAGTGTTGGAAGGAATCATGACATTTTATAGATGCTGGAGAACTAGACATTTGCTAGTCCAGGATTCCACAACCTCAGTGCTAGACATTTTGGGCTAACTCTCAGGGGGGGAAAGGGAGGGTGCCTATCCTGTGCACTGTAGGATGCTTAGCAGAATCCCTGGCCTAGACTCAGTACAGGCAGTCACAGGCCGGGTACACCATTTAGGACACTGAGCTAGTGTAACCTCTCCATTTTACAGGTCATGGTGGGAGCAACTTGGCCTGAGGCCACTCGGAGTCCAGGTAAGAGTCTAGAGTTCCCCCAAAAGCCTGATCATTCCATCAAAAACGCCATGCTTGCACACAGAGACTTCTTTTTGGTATAAGCCTAACTCTAATGAAAAACAGTATAAGGATCATTATGCAATGTTGGTAATACACCAAAACATAAAAGAGAATTATCCTTGGGTGAGAGTAGGTACTAGGCCAATCTGCCCCAGGAGTTTTTGCACATTTGAAGGTACCATGAACTACCAGCAGTAGCAGGAATAGGTATTGAAACAAAACATGTGAATTTTATTTGTATCAAACTCAGAAAAAAATTCTAATTTAGGACACAAGTCCAGGACTATTACATAGCCTTTAAAAAGAAGGAAATTCTGTCGCATGCTACAACATGAATAAAGCTAGGAGACATTATGCTAAGTGAAATAAGCCCCTCACAGGGCAAATACTACATGATTCCACAGATACAAAGTTTCTAAAGTAGTCAGGCTCATAGCATCAGAAAGTAGAATGGTGGGTGCCAAGGGATGGAGGCAAAGCAGAGAACGGGCAATTGTGGTGCAATGAATATAAATTTCAATCATGCCTGATGAAAAAGTTCTAGAGATCTGCTGTACAATAGGGAACAACACTGCAGTAAACTTCTAAGTTTGTAAATAGGGTAGATTTTACATTATGTGTCTTTACCAAAAAAACGTTGTTGTTTTTTTAAAGAAAAAGAACATTAGTCAAGCACTGTTACTATCCTATCTCCTTACTTCTTTCAGAGTGGGCTCCTATCTGGAAAAGTTTCTAATGTTTGATTGATGACAACCTAGGAAACACTGGTCCCAAATCCCAGCCCTCATTCATACCGCTCAAGTCACCACAAAGCTACAGAATACAAAATAACTTCTAAATCCAGTGTTCTCACCAAAGAAGCATGTTTTCAAATACAAAAGCAAATCTCAGTCTTTACATTTAAAAAAAAAAAAAAGGTTTAAAAATGCATAGAGAATGTTAATAAGTAGAGACCATATTTATCAAATCCTTCTTCTTAGAGATAAGGGCCTTAGGAGTCTAAGAAGTTGCTATTTTGCTCAAGGTCATCCAGCTACCTAGTGATAAAGCCTCCCCTGAAAAGGCAGGTCTCTGGAACCTTCATCCATGTCTCCCTTTACTTTCTGGGGCTGCATTCCTGCTCCATTGAGGGCCCCAAACCACCCCCCACTTCCATTAACATGAGTTATTGAAATGTTACCTCAGTCTCAGAAAGGAATGAAAGAAGACCTGGATAAGGAAATGGTGAGGAGATGTCAAAAAAAAAAAAAAAGACATGATAAAAAATAAATGAAAACTACAAAATTTTTAAAAAGAAGAAAGAAAAGTCAAAGGACTAGAGGAGAAAAATACCATAGAATGAGAATCAGGCCCGAAAAAGACATTCGCAAAGATAAGCTTCTAGTTATTCTTGGTGCTCTGAGGAATGTCTGAAATGCTGCCAAGATTGCTTCTGACCTAAATGGAGAATAAAAAGCATTTTCTTTATCTGTTAAGAGTAAAATCAAATTTCTTGTTCAGAAGCATTGGTTTGAATGAGGTAAGATAACATGTTAGGGAATAGAGGTATTATTAGCAACCCCTAGCATACCTGGAACACTTAAGAAATGTTTGTTAAAAGAGTATCTAGATTTTACTAATTTGTATTGGAATAACACTGTACATAGAGTTCATTATTTCACCCTTGCTTCTAAATCAATGTTCTACTCAGGTCCCCTACCTCATTCTCCTACATGGACACACTTCTTGTTTCCTCGAGCTTTATGCTTACACAACACACACAACACACACACACACACACACACACACACACAACTGACTCTTAGCCTCAACTTTCCGTCATACCCCTTCACACACTCTCCAAGTTGAAATAAACCATAGAAAACCCATTTTGACTCCCATGTCTATTTACTTAGCCATGTGCATTAGTGATAGTGCTTTTGGCTACAAGAAAGTACAAACCCAAATAAAAGGAACTTTGAACAATAAATAACACATATTTTTCCCTGGGACAAGAAGTCCCAAGGCAGCTCCACAAAGCACAATATATGTGCGTTGACTTGAACTGCCCTGCAGCTCCTGCTTTGCAGATTAAAAACCCAGGAACAGTGGTCGCCGTGTGCTTACAGGGCAGCAAGGGGACACAAGCAGATCACGCTTACTCCCGCAAAAGCTGAACAGGGGAGCTCTGCGACTGGCATACACAAGGATGACCTCACAAGGAACATGCGTGTGGGTGAGGGTTTCAAGGGTGGGAAGGATTTTAAGGAATGGAGTTGTTGACATGAAGGGCCCTTCGAGGTGGGAGAAACAGGAGAAGTGGAAGAGAAAGGGGATCTTCTGAAGCATGCCAGGAAATGGTTTTGTTCCTCCAGGTTTAGACGGAGGTGAGAGGTTACCTCACCTCCAACCATGAAGACCAGTGTGGAAACAATGAAAATCCCTCAAAAGGGTGAAACTTGGAAGACCATCCCCTCAAGTGGGCAAGCAGTGAGTGGAGAGGCACACTATCTCAGGGAGGAAGCTGAAGCCCATACTGGGGTGACCTGGCTCCATCAAATCTGAATTGCCAGGTTAAAAAGAAAACGGGAACACAAGCAGCGAAGTCATTGGCTAGAAGTGGGCAGAATGAGTCGTGGGTGTGGTGGCACCGAGTTTCTCCTTTATTGGAAGCAGGAATGACTTCAATGGGAGCTGACAAAGGTCAGGCCTGGGGAGCAAGTAGGAAGCCAGAATAGGGAGGCTTGAGCTTCCCGGTGGTTTTAACTCCTGCCCCCCTTACCTGAGGAGTCAGCCGAGGGAGGGGGCTGTTAACCTCCGTGCCTGGTTTGATTACAAAGCAGCTATTTTTTCAGTCAGGATGCAAACAATGAAAGATCTGAGCTCTGAGGTTTTTAAAGAGGAATTTATTCACAGATCAATTATTACATACACCTTTATAGCTTATGTGACTGCAAATCCAAATGTGGGAATCCCAGAGCTGGGCGAGGGGCTCGGGGATGGCTGGGCTGTGGGCCGGCTTCTCTGCACTTGTTTTGGGCCGCTCCCCGGGCGCGCAGAGTAGCTGCAGCAGCTTCAGTCCCCAGGTGCGGTGCTGCATCCTCCAAGGCAAGAAAGAAGATGGAGGGGCTGCTTTGGGTCTATCTCTCTGTTTAGGGCAGAACTACCAAGGGAAGCCCTTTCCCCTCCCCTGCAGACTTCCACAGGCTTGTTCACAGCCTAGGCGCTGGGTTCCAAGGTGCAGAGAAGGGTTCCGGGGACTCCCACCCCCTCAACTGCACGCGGGCTCTGCCTGATGGAAACGGAGTATCCGGAAGGAGCTCGGACACCTTGCCAGCATGGCGGCGGAGGGGTGGAGAGGACAGAAGACCGGCTCACGGTGAATTATGAGATCCCGTGGTGGTACACAGCCTCGGAGTTTGGAGTTTGTTTTGCAGCAGCAGAGCCCAGCACAAATTCAGATCTGTGGTGACACAGAAAGCACTGATTTGTGCTGAGTCTTAGGGAAATCACTGGAGGCGAGGAGGTCAGATTAGGGGGTGACTCCTAGTGAGTCGTAAACTAGTCCTCGACTTGGAGGCATTTAAATTGTGCGTGTTCTTAGCAAAGAGCTGAGAAACTGGGTTGTGGGGCCAGCTTTTCCGTGAACTGGCTGCAGGGTCTGGGAAGGTCACTACCTCAGTTTCCCTAAACCTCAATTTCCTCATCTTTAAAATGAGGCCACTGGACTCCATGCTCTCTTCATCCCTGCCCGCTCCACAAGTCCCAGAATGGTTCTTTGTACAGATGTTTGCTGAGGCAGATGCTGCCCACGTGCCATCCAAGCGAGAGGAAGCAAGGCTGATCCGCAGGGCCTCCAGCCGGGTGGTGCTGCGCTTTTTCTCCCAAACATCTGCAACCATCATTAGCCCTGTCTCTGCTTCCAAATACAATGGGGCTAATTATCATTAATGATCATTATTGTCATTAAAGAACCAGAGAACTTTCATTGCATACTGATACTCTGCTCCATGCCTTACATCTTTGTTTTTCTTTAGAATATAAAACAAAAGACACAAATTGAGGGATATTTGGGGACTTAGTTCAATTCTGGGTGATATTTGGTAAAGCACTTCCCCTCAGTGAACTTCAGGATGGACAGAAGAATAGATTGAGTTATATCAGTGGTTCTTCACCACGGCTGAGCCTCAAAATCAAATGGGGCTTTTTCAAAAGGTAGATCCATGAACCCCAGCCCAAACCAAGAGAAATCAGTGTGTATTTGGCCATGTATATTTTGAAATGCCTGCCCAGGAGATTCCGATGGGCCAGTTAATTTCTCTTATTAATTTGCTCAACAGAGTTATTTAGGACCTAGACTAAAAAGCCTGTAGTATGTAAAGATAAAAATGTTATCTCTGGGGGGACAGAGGGGAGCAAAAAGGGGATGGATGTAATACAACAACAATAAAATTTTTTAAAAATAAATAAATATATAAAAAATAAAAAATATTATCTCTGTGTAGAAAGACACGCATGAAAACAGAGACAGACTAAGTAAGACAACCCTTCAAAGACAGAAGCACTGGCTTGTAGCAGCTCAGCTGAGGGGCTCACACTCAGCCTCAGGTGTCAGAAAATCCTCCACTTTGTAAGTATATGATTATCTAACCACTGTGTGGTATACTTGAAACTAATACAAAATAATATTGAATGTAAATTGCAATTGAAAAGTAAGATGTAAAAAATATCCCTAGCACACTCTATGGGAACTGTACATTTATTTCTCTGACTCCCCAAATAGGTCATGAGCAACTTAAGACCTAACTCTGTATAATACTTATCACTGTCTCACAAAGCCAGACATAGTACCCCTAACTATACAGTCATAATAAAAAGATAACATGTATTGAGTGCTTACTACATTCCAGAAACTGTTCAAAGCACTTAGCATATTTTTATTAGGACAATTATTCTTCAAAAAAACCATAATTGGTAGCTGCCATTATTATCGCCATTTTACAGATAAGAAATCTGAGGGTCTCACTAGAAAATAAACAAAACTAAGCTAGGTTGAAAGCCTATACTCTAAATTTACCAATAGAAAGCTAACAAAATTTTTCTTGAATGAATAAAGAAATAAATGACCTTGCCTCTCAGTAGGTCTTCCTACCTTAGGGACCAGGTTGAAAAAGGATGAGAATATTTGGGCTTTGTATTAGTCAGAGTCTCCAGAGAAACAAACTCAGTAGAATGCATGTATAGGGAGAGATGGATTCGTTAAGGAATTGACTCACACAATTGTGGAGGTTGACGAGTTGGAAATTTGCAAAGCAAGCCAGCAGGCTAAGAGTTAATGCTGCAGCCTTGAGTTTGAAGAAGGCTGTCTGAAGATGCCTCAGAGAGCTCAGTCTTTTCTCTCAAGGCCTTCAGCTGATCCGATGAGACTCATCCACATTATGGAAGGTAATCTGCTTTACCCAAAGTCTACTAACTTCAAAATTAATCACATCTAAAAAAAATCTTCACAGCAACATCTAGACTGGTGTTTGACCAAACAACTGGGTATCATAGCCTAGCCAATGTTACACTATCACAGGTATGAAGATGGACAAATCTGGGGCAAATAAAAACTGGTATGTCCTACAGTATTCACTCCTCCTTTTGTACACAATAGAAGTAATTGTCTATACCATATATTTGAAATATACAGTGACTTTCTCTATTGTTTATCTTTGATTTCCATTTGTCTTATCTTCCCTACTAGACTAAAAATTAATTTGACTAGTCAGGAATAGGACCATGCAGGGAGCATGTCTTCTAATTCTTTGTATCCCCACAATGCTTTATCCAAAGATAAAGCACATAGTAGGTACCCACAATGTGTTCAATAAAAAAAAACTAGTTTAGGGCAGATGATTAAAAAAATAAATAAATTGAGAGATTCCTTGGGATAAATAAATCGAGAGTATTAACCTTGATGCACTGAGTGAACACCATTTGACCGCTGCCGGAGGACTCTTGTGTTAAATTAAAAGTAAACACCTTTATCTTCTGCACTCTCAAGAATAAATTCCTACCTTGCTAGAACTGCTGAAGTCCTTGAGTATTGCCAAAGGCATGGTTCTATCCAGAACATCTGGAGATAGAATCCGAATAGGATGGAGCAGGGAACTCAACACCAGTTTGGGGCCCAATATTATCAACAGAAAGGACAAGTGACGGAGCGTGCAGTACACAGATCACAGGGCCCCCAACCACGCGGCTCTCAAGGCCACGGCAGCTTCCCTGGAGTGGGAGGTCCTCGGCAGAACATTCACTTGAGCTCAAGGAACGGCAAACGGGAGCAGCATCCTCCTTCCCAGGCCACACCCAAGGCTCTGTCAAGTTTCTCTAACCTTGAGTCACATTCAGTGACCACCCTTCACTGTGCTTTCTGTCCGTTGACATTTCATGTGACCATCTTCGTGCTGTAACTACCTGTTTACTTGCCTGAGCCTCTCACTAAATTGTAAATGTCTAGACTACAAAGACTGCCTGGTTCACCTGCATAGCTCCCAACACATTCAATGGTGACCAACACATACTTGGTTTTCAACATTTCTTTGTGGAAGGGAGAAGACTTAGAGGGAGGAAACACACGCACACGTGCACATGCCAGAGGTACCTAGGAGAAGCAGTGGTGTGATAAAGCAGAGGGTCCTAACCCTGACTCTCCAGTGAAAAGGAAAGTGGGCAGAACCCTTGAACTTCCTAAGCGTCTTTTTTATCATCGATGAAACAAGGTCTTTACAGCTTTCGGAGTGTATAAGCTCTCAGGAAAGAAAAGGCGTAGTTTAGGAGCTGTGTGTTTTTTTAATGTGCCAACATGAAAAATAAAGCTGAAACTGCAGCAAAAATTTGATTGCTTTTGAAGGAAGGGAGAGAGGGGAGTTGCAGCCATGTTATCTGAACTTTCAAGTTAATTGAAATTTGGTTTAAAATTGGGGTGAGGGAGCAAAAGGGGGATGGATGTTAATACAACCATATAAATAAATAAATAAATAAATAAATAAATAAATAAAATTGGTGTGAGTTGATTTGTTCTTGATAAGGCCCAAAATATTTTACTCTAGCTTAATTTTGGATGTGTGAATGGGAAAAAAAGACAATATATCTACATTTATAAAATACTTAAAGAATTTGAGAATCTAGAGATTCTTATGAGCGCATAAGGAACTATACTTATGCACTCATGTGAATGCATAAGTAGCTATACTTCAAAGAAAGAATAAGGTCAGTTCTACTTGCACTACTCCAGAGCATTTTTAAAAATGGGGGAGGGAATTCTAAATTATTTCTTGCAGCAAGCACAAGTGATAACAAAGACAAGCAAAGATGTCATGACTTTGATGTCAAAACTTCACACCAACCTCCCTTTAGTATCAATTCAAGAAACCAAAATATAATAAGCATAAGAGCAAACAAAATCAGACAACTCAGAGAAGAATAATATACCATGAATAAGTGGGTTTTATTTTAGGAATGCAAGGATATTTCACTATTAGGAAATTTAATATATCATTTACTATGTCTGGTAATGAAAAGAGAAAATGCTCGTATGATTACTTCCATGAATGCCAAAAACATATTTGATAAAACTGTAGTGTCTGCTCTTAATAAAATCTCTTACTAGATAAATGCTTCCTTTACTTTAACTCAGTTAAACAAACATTTATTGAACACTCACTACATGCTAGGCATGGTTCTAGGCACTTGGGAGAGGGCAGTGAATACAACAGACAAAAATCTCTGCCCTCTTCCGGCTTGTTTCAGTGGTGGAGGCAGACAATAAATAAGCAGGATGACTTGGTCAATGACCTGGTATGTTAGAAGGTGGTGAGTAGTGTGGAAAATAAAGTAGAACAGGGTAAGGAAGATTAGGAGCTGGGGTTGGAGGTAATAGCAATTTTAAATAGAGTGGTCAGGATAGACCCAAATGAGATGGTGACATCTGAGCAAATTCTTAAAGAAGATGAGGAACAAGCCAAGCAGAACTCAGGGGCCAGGTGGGGAGAGGATGAAGGAAGGTTCTGAGCAGAAAGAACCTTCCAGCTGAGTTGAAAAACAGCAAGGAGGCAGGTGGCCGGAATATATTTTAGTACAAGGTATGAGGTAAGGAGTAGTGTTTGAAGGGGCAACAATTACACACTCGCAGAACCACACCCAAAGGAGGGAAGGGTAGTGTCTCCTAGGTAGTATTTCTGTTTATCACAGAGGACATTACATCCTGAAGCTCTATAGCAGACTTCATAAAACTGTCAAGTCTCCCTAAATTAATCTATCAATTTAATAAAACAAATCCCATTTTTAAAAAGCAGCATAATTTTTTTTATATGCTAGCTGATTCTCAAGTTCATGTAGGAAGAAAAAAAAAACAAGAATAAACACAAAAGTTCCAAAAGAAAAGCACAAATAAGGGAAACACACCTTATTCATCAGCAAAATAACTAGATAGTTATATAAGAAGGTAAAGTGGATCTCTACCATTTACCTTACACCAAAATAAAGCCCCGATTGATCACAGAGGAGGATACTAACTGATTAGAGACAGTAATAGATGGGAGACCCAATTTTCACCGCAAATAACTTTGTCTTTAAATTTTGTAGTGCATACATTGTATATTTCAAATTAATTGCATTTAAAATCTACTCAGGTTCTCACATAAGTAATACAGTACAGTAGAAAGACCACAGACCTGAGAATCTGGTGGTATTTTGAGTCCTGACTTGGCACTAATTAACTAGGAACTTGGAGCAAGTCATTTCATCTTCATCTCTAAAGAGTTAATAATAGATCGGATGGGTTTCGGTGTCTTTTAACTCTGAAATTGTATAACACTGTAAGTTTAAGCTTCTAAACTGACCCAAGAGTATTCTTCTCTGCTATATCCAGTTTTGATAGTTCCCCCAATAAACAGCAGATGGTTTGCTGTGGAATTTAGCACAGCACATTGTTCAGTGCCCACTGCATTCCCGCCATTGCAATTGAATCGAGACATCATGCCCAGGGCCCATTAGGGCTCAGCCAGGAGTTTCTGGGCCGGTTAGTCATGGAGGTGGTTGGTCCTCCCACATACCAGACAAATAGCTGAGGGGAGGATCACCCCCTGGGATTGGACGCCTGGAACGATAAGACTTGTGACTCATGGGGACGATGGGAAAGGGGTGCTGAAAGGACTCTACTGCCCACAGCCAATGACTGGCCCATGATTCAAAGGCTGATTGTCCCTTTGGGGAGCTTATTTAGAGCGTTCATCTCTTCTGGGACCCACCTTTTGGACATCCCACAAAATACCTCCATCGAAAAAAAAAGAAAGAAGAGGAGAAAAGGATAAAACCTAAATCAGTTTAGTTATTAACCACTTGACTAAATAATACTGGTCACTAGCTATCTTAGCCAATAAGTAGATCATTTTACGTGTTTCAAGGAATTTAATAGCTGGACGGCATCTTGGCCATCACTGAGTCTAAACCACACATCTTCCAGATGAGAAAAAAGAGGCTTCGAGGTGCCCAGAGGAATTTGCTTAAAATACCAGGAGTTCTTGGCAAATTCAAGATGAAAATTCAAATGTCCTGGCTGTTGTCTTGAAGCTGCTTCTGTCACTTTTGTCCTTATCTTCCAAACTGCTGGCCACAAGTATGTTTGGTTCTAACAATGGTTTGGCTTTCTTTGCTCCATCTAGACCCTGATATTCTTTTGAACTGTGACCTCAGGAGTAGAGATTCTGAACAGGACACTGAGGGAGGAGACTGGACAGAATATGGAAACTCCAATTTAGGTCTGTGCTTGAGAAACTGTTTCTTTCCCAACCCTCCCCTTATCATCAGTCTCTAATCCCTTCCCCTGGAACACGTGATCTGACACTTTTTTAAAATCTTCTGTCCCTTCACTTCCACTTCCACTTCCACCCCCAGCCAAAATGATTCTTGGAGCTTGTAAGCTTCTCTCGGACACATGCCCAATCTAATTCTACCAAGGAAACAGCTGTCAACAAATTTTCTTGGGGGTTTGTATTTCCCTTTCCCTTAAGTAGGTCATTGCTGTAAAGGAAGTGTAAAGATGGAATGAATGAAAATAAGAAGCTGGAGTTGGCTTGTGTGAGTTCTATGAAAAGTGTAAAGGGATGGGCAGAGTGTCAGGCAGGGCCGGCAAGGGACGTCTCCCTGTGAGCCCGGTGACTCAGACCTGACTGTTACTAGTCAGACAGGCACGGTGAACATTAGAGGGATCTTAATCACAGAGACGTGGAGTCACTGTCTTGCCTGTGTCTCTATGCATCTCTTCTCATAGAGAGGAAGGCTCAACAGGGAACAAAAGATAAGCTCCCTGGGAGGATGCCATTTTCCAGGCTGAAAGGGGGTGTTTGGAGCTAAAAAGACGGAGATGTGTGACTTGAGACACAGAGGTCTTCGTAACACGGTTGAATTTCTTCCAACAAAAAACTAAAGATTTGTCACGCCAACCAAGCTGTCCCATCTCCTTTGAGGAGTCCATACTGGGAGGCAGAAGCCTACTGTCCACAAAATAAGCATCTCCAGCTGGAGGCAGGGTCTTGGGTAGGAGGACATCCTGTGGAATTAGGCAGAGGAAGATAACCAGGATGACCTGGCTGGAGAAAAGGAGGAGAGAGTCATGAAAAGAACGGGCAGGGAGTGGCCCTGGTTTATTCTTTTATATGAGGAGCCAGGAGACTTTTTGGCACAGGAGACTTGTCTCTTGAAAGCACCTAGAAGCCTGCTTCCTGCCAACGGCTCCATCGCCCCCAGCACATCACCCTCCCCCACCACCCAATCAAGCCTTGTTGGTGTTGCTAAGACACGGCTACTACACCTCCCAGGCGGTAGGCATCTTTACTTCCAGGAGACAGAAACATACTGGAATTTCATTAAATGTATAGGTTTTTATCATTGCTGCCCCTAAAAATTCGACTCTTAAGATAATGTGGCAAAGTAGAAATATGTTGATCCTCAAGGTGAAGAGCTCCCTGTGGCCACTCTTCACTGTGGGATACACACTGTTCCGTTGAGTCTCTAATGAATTAGGCATCTGTGGGACGTCTACTAAGAAGCACTGGACAATGCTAAGGGATACAAGGATGAGAAAAATATCCTCTTGTAGGGAGAACTTCCCAAAAGAAATAACAATGTGAGCCACATATGTAATTCTAAATTTTCTAGTAGCCACATTTATGACAGGTAAAAAAGAAGCAGGCAAAACTGATTCTAATGATATATTTTATCTAACTCCATAGATGTAAAATGTTATCATTTCACCATGCAATCAATAATCTGAAATTATCAATGACATATTTTACATTTTTTTGTACTAAGTCTTTGAAATGTGTGCCTATTTTGTACTAAAAGGCATTTTCTATTCAGACACTAAATGTTAATGAAAAATGTTTGTCCGTATTTAGATTTCATAAATTGTACCATTGATAGATTCACATGCCCAAGTCATTACAAACACACCTAAAAGTCTTCTGCTAACTTTATTAATTAGAATTAAATAAAATTTAAAATTTAATTAGTTAGTTAATCTAGCCACATTACAAGTGCTTAATAGCCATGTGTGGCTAGTGGCTCCTATATAGGATAATGCAGCTCTTGAAGGAAAAATAAACAATAATCAAATCAACTCATAAACACTATGAAGCTATCATTGTGATAAGGGTGGTGGAATATAGGTGTATCGTGTTATAAGGCTGTATAATATTTGACTTTGTCTAGGGGAAGAAAAGACTTACTTGAGCAAGTGCTTTTTAAGAATCCATGTGTTCATACATAAAATGTTAAGAAGAATAAAGGAAATGGAGAAGCCCAAGAACTTATATGCATGACTCATGGACATGAACTAAGAGGGGCATTGCTGGAGGAAATGGGGTACTGGGTGGAGGGGGACAAAGGGGAAGAAATTGGGACAACTGTAATAACAAAATAAATAAAATATATTAAAATTTTTTTAAACAAAAAGAGAGCACAGTCAGAAAAGGGGCTTTCCAGGCAAAGGCATGTGCCAAGGTCCAGGCGCAGAAGGGAAAATAATGAGGTCTGTATTAGTAAGTGTCCTGTGGGCAGATGGTGCTTCCTACCTGGGTGATTTTAGGAGTGTTTAATAAAGAAACTATTTAACAAGCTAAGGCCAGGGTGTGGAGAAAACAGTGCAGAACAGTGCAACACACTAGGCTAGAAATAAGAAGGAGACACTAACCAACACCACCACCATTACTACCAGAACCCCAGCTTCACGCGGCAGAGAAGTAAAGCAGTTATTCGAACCTAGAACAGCTAAGTGTATGATAGGACCATCTGACAAGAGCTGTGATCTTCAGTTGAAGGGATGCAACCAGCCAATGAGTCCAGCAAGGTAGTAGCAGAGGAAATAAATAGCCCGGCTCTACTTTTCTTCTGCCCTATCATCACTTTGTATTGTACAAAATCCCTGTGGCTATGCAAGGTAACATTCAAAGGTTTTGGTGATAAGGACATGGACATCTTTGGAGGATCCATTATTCTTTCTACCACAATGTGCCAAGAAAGTGAAAGGAGATAAAGGGCAAGAAGGGAATACGGAGAGTTATGGTGAGGAGCTGTATCGGCAAAGTTTTGTGGACCATGGTAGGGATTTTCTTCTGTATTTTGGCTAAGACTTTTAGGAAAGACAGTATCAATCTTTCTTGCAGTATTGAAACCTGAGGAGATATGGGGTCTGAAACGGTTACTACCATCTTACTACTAAATAAAGTCTAAGACTAAAGACAATAGTTGACAAAAGAGAAAGATGGTAAGAAAAAAATATTTATGAGGTTTTTCTAACTCTAATCCAATTGTGCCTGAAGGTTGATCTAGCTATACATATACCTTTAACTTAGATGAGCCCATAAATTCCATTTTTAAATAAGCCAAGTAAGTGTAAATGTCACTTACAGTGGAAAACTACTAAATTCTACTAAAAGATAAATGAAATGTAACCCATGTTAAGATCTTTAGAAAAAAAACGCCTTATATATCCAGATGGTCAGGGTATTGACTAAACTTATTGTAACCATAAGAGCTTATGAAAACAGATCAGAGAATTTTGAGAGCAGAAAAATAAAATGGAATTATCAGAAGAGTTTCTATGTCCAAGAGTTTTAATTTAAGGTAAAGCACTAAGAAATAAATAGGAATATATGTAAAGAAAATTATAGTCCTAGCCTGTTTTCAAGTAGCTTCCCTGTTGTGATCAGAAATCTGGTTCCAAGGTTATCTTGTTCTCCTTTGTCTTGAGTTTGTATCTTTCTTGAGCCCTGAAATGGCAATTTTACAGATGCATGCATTATAATATTCATGATTTCCACAGCATGTAAATGTTCTCAGTAATTATCATTTTCACTGACACAAAAGTTACAGGCCCCTGGGATCTGCTCAGAAGAATTTAAGATTGTTGCTATGCACTTCGCAAAAGTGATTATCCCCTTCGCAGGAGCTGAGGAATCTAACCTTAAATAACTTTTCTATTTGGAAGTTAAAATGTACCAGCCTTATCTTCTCTGAATCCATTTATAAAAACTCACCAAAATGTGGGTCTGCCATGACTCGAAAGAGAGTGGATCCAGTAGAAGAAAACCCACAAACAAACATGCAGTGAGTCCTGACCATAAACAGTAAAACATGTCAAGCACACTCAGAGTCATAATTTTTGTTCTCATAGACCTTGGAACTTGTGGCAGAGATAGGACACATCCATGAGGAGTCAAATATCAATATGAAACAATATGTAATGAGTGCTTTTAAAAGATGTGCAAATGATAAAAGTTAGGTTCTAGAAGAGCAAGAATTCAGTGTGGGTGGAATGCCTGGGGGGTAGGCACAAGTGAATGAGCAAAAAGGAAGTGAGGGTTCTGGGGACAGAGGGATCTGTGTAAATGAACAGTCCAAGGGGGGAAGACATCTGTGGGTAGCTGTGTTACTATACAATAGTCTGGCTGAAGCAATGATTCTTATATACTTGGGGGTGGTGAGAAGGTAGGGAGGGCATGAAATACACAGTTGTTTGTTTCACTTGTTTTTATTACCAACAACTCTGGCACAAGTCTATAAAACTACCTCAACAATATAATACTGTTAAAATCTCTAGGGGCTGGCCCCAAAGACCTTCTGGAAAACTTCAACCCCACTATCTCTGAGCCCGTCTTTCTGCCCCAGCCATGGTCCTTGCACCAAGTTCATGTGTCCCTCCCTCAGCTCAGGTCTGTTATTTCCCTCTTGGGTGCTTTCTCTCAGGGGGCTCCGAAGTCTCAGGCCTGGAGCGGAGGGGGTATAGTTGGCTGGGCCCTTCAAAGGGGCCAACACCTGTCTGCTTTCTCAGCCAACGAAGAATTTACACCTATGCCCCTGGGGCTCCCTCTACACAAGGAATTTATGGCCAGCTGATCCCCAAGGAAACAGCCTTAAAATGAGTAGGTGGGTACCCAGAAGAACTCACAAAAGTCCATTTGACTCACATACTTCATCTGAAGTTCTAAATGTGCTCTAGAATCTACCTAACAATGCACCGTGGCTTCTACAGTGTCTATGGGAAAATGAGTTCTGAGTTCCAGCTATAACCATACCTCTGCTTCTGTCATCAGCAGGAACATCCCACTTTTACTTTCTGCAGCCTGCCCATCCAATGGTAGGGAACCGCCCAGGCCTCCAGTTATATTTCTTTTTCATGTTATGTATTTTTAGAGAGAGCAGAAAGAAGAGAGGGGGTAGGAGAAAAACGGCATGTGTGGTTGCCTCTCATGCACCCCTAGCTGGGGACCGGGCCTGGAACCCAAGCGTGAGCCCTGGCTGGGAAATGAGCCAGTGACTCTTTGGTTCCAGACGGGCACTCTATCCACTGAGCCACACCAGCTAGAGTTATATTTTTTAAAAAGGGGTGTGGGAAGGGGAAGGGTGTGACTGTAGGAGGTGAAACCAGGCTGAGAGAGTTTAGAGGGGTTGTGGCTGGAAAAGTCAGCTGCCTCTGGGTTTTACGGTCTTTCAGGGGCTCAGTCCTCTGCCCTGAGCTTTAACCCAGCAGACAGGCCTGGTCCACACTACAACTTTGCTGCTGCAGAGGACAGAGTTAGGAGTTCCAGTGGAAGCGGGGGTGGGGGACTCAGGAAACCGTATTGAGCGTTCCTATGTGAAATGAAGTAAGGGATTAAACAAAAACTTCAGAAACTAAACCTAGATCAGTAATGTGATCAGTAATGTGTTTGTTAATGAGGTCAAATAAAATTGAATACATTATATCATGGCCTTCTGACAAGCAAATCACACAAATAGTGTTAGCCAGCCCCATTGGCCATGGCCCTTTGGTGGACTTGAGAAAATGCTTGACCTTTATCTGTGTCCAAACTCTCTTATTTGCATTTTATTTGTTGGCTAGTGTGAAGTCAGGGTAAATTTACTAACAAATATAAAAATTCAGTGTGGCGAAAACAAGTATGAGCCCCTGTTATTTCCTGGACTCTGTTCAGAAAGGTCAAGAAAAAATGTTTCCCTAGGTGGTAGAGTAGGGGGAAGGGTGAACAAGTTTTGTTTCTTTTTCATAACCCTTGTTTAGAGGCTCAGCAATCATTTTTAAATAGCAGTAGTAATTAATGTGAAAGTGTTTCTTTTCGTTGCACATGTGACTGGGTTTAAATAGGGCTTGTTTCCCTTACTCTAAAGCCACTCTTATTCTACATTTCAGATATTGTAGTATCAAATTACTTTCACATATCCATATACCATAAGTGAAAAGAGAGAAAAGTTTACTGATTCAGGAAAGGAACGATGGGCGATCTTAATGGCCAGAATCCACGTAGTTTAGGTAATAAATTAACAGATTAAATAATATTGTAGTAACTACTTAGACTCAACAATACTTCCTGAGACTATAACCTGCTAAACACGGTCGCAGGAGGGTATACATCGAACAGTACACTGTGTGGTCACATCACTTGCGGAGCTGACAAGTCTTGGTTCAGTTCACACGTATGAAAAAGTAAAGAACTCTGACATATAGCCAAGTGCCAAACCACGTGCCTCTTGCTATCTGAAATGAGTAAAGGGGTAGGAACCAAAGGAAGCTCCAGGAAATGCTTATGATTTGAATACGCTGAAAGGTCACTTTGGCTGCTGGAAATCAGCAAAAGCCTGAGTAAAGTTAAATTTAGCCCTTTCAAGAAGGAAGTAATTGTCCTGATTAAGGCGGGGCTCTGTTTGTGACAATCAGGAAGCGAAGAAAGGATCCTAAGAGAATATATTTGGGGAACATTACCCTTCAGTGGTGTGGTGCTTCACAGAAGAAAAATATACCAATTTTGAGTTCACTGCAATCTTCTAAGGGGAAGGTGGAAGGGTCAGGGGTGTCATAAAAATGAAAAGAGAGATATAAAGGCATTTCATCAGAAATACAGATGTAATGGGCAGCTCAGTCGACTAGGTAGGGGATGATTCATTTCCCTTTTAAATTTTGACCTTGATTCTTCTCTTTTCTCTTGAGCCATTTCCTCTCCACCTTTCTTTTTTGTCTTTTTTAAATTTTGTATTGAAAAATTGGAAATATTACAGAAAAACATAAAGAAGGCACTATACGCTCACCACTTAAAGATAATTTCAGCTAACATTTTGATGTATTTTTTCCCAGCCTTGACAGTTGCATTTAGGTGTGATTACTCAACAGGATGGATTAGGTGGCAGGCAGGGATGAGGCAGCTTGGTTTCCTCCCCTACTGCCTTCAAGCTGCTTCATCAGCTCTTCATCCTCCACCTGCAATGCAGCCCCGTCCACAGCTTCCTGTCACTTGCGGAGACTGGAGCCACCTCAGCAGGAATTAAAAGGCCGGTGTCATCTAGAGCAAGCCAATGCTTCTCTCTTCTCTAGCCCAAGCCTTTCTAGAGTTTAGGATTTGGAGGGGAAGAGGTGGTCTCTCATTCTCCTTGCCCCTGCCCAGTTGCTCCAGGGAAAAGTCCACACCCCGTCACCCAAGAGTGAAAGTGAAGCCTGCGCCTGGCCTCTCCGTGCCTCTGCGGGCCGCTCCAGCGGCTATGCCAAGAGCACGCTCTACCCCTATAAATGCACCTTAAATAATCCTTTCTAAGCAATGTCTGATGGTAATGGTGATTACCAGGCTTCTTTTCTATTTCCCTACCCCTTCCCTCAGACACGGTGGGACAGTGTCTTAAACTCTTTCTTGAGAATGAATATAAAGATACCTGTTTTCAATTATTCTCAGCTTTGGGCTTTGGCCAAATTTCAAAACAATTGAAAAAGTCCTGTTTCAAGTTTTAATACACACGCGCACACACACACACACACACACACACACAATAATTGGGACCATGTCACCCAGCCAGATAAAAGATATCATCAGAAAGAAGAGCACAGTTAATCCGAAGGAAAGAGTGGGTTAGGGCATTGGGCAGACAAAGCAAAACAATACAAATACGTCAATAAAAAACAAATATCCATCAGAGGTTTTTTCTTAGTACTCTCTTCTACTAATTTGATGCTTCCGTCTTCATCCTGAAATCCATAAATTTTTCTCCCAGATTTTATTGCCCATGCTTGGCTCTGTGTTTGCTAATCCCTTCACCCCTCCCTGCCGAATTCACTTCATTATTCCCACCAGTGTGGCCATTGCCCAGATGGTCAGTTCACCTGTATCTTTGTGTGTGATCAAATGAGCTCATTTTCCTGGTTTTGTTCGTCTCCAACATACACATGCTCCCTCCTTTGGATTCACCCTGTATACTATCCCAAAATTAAGATTCCCAAAACTCCACATTCATCCCTCTAATCATGTTCTTTACCTCCTCACAAGTCCTTCCTGTAGCCTCCAGGCCCCACCCCATTACTAGAGAGGAGATGACAGCTAACATGACAATGAAAATGTTAGTTCATGCAGCCCTCACAACTCTGCTTAGTACCTAAAATCTCCATTTAATAGAAGAGAAACTGAGGCTCTAAGAAATTAAATCACTATATAAAATATTGTTCATAGGTGGTGAAGCCGGGATTTAATCCCTATTCAGCCTGAATCCTTACACAAGAAATCAGCCTCAAAATGGAGCCTAAATGCCTTAGCCTTTTTCAAATTTCCCAGCTTTGCTTCCTCTTGTTACCCTGTATCTGGCTCTCACTTCATCAGGCCAGCTGCTCACGTCCCTATCCTACCAGCCATCCTCCATGCCTGTAAGCTTTTGCCTTCATCCCCTGGGGTATTTCTCACCCATACTCCACCTTCCCCCTTCTTTTCCTATTTAGAGTTCACCTCCCCTACATCTCCACCTAATTTTACTTCCTCCCTAAAGTCTTTCCTGATTACCTCACAAAAATATTTCCTTTCAAAATGCAGAAAATATGCTTCTCTGATATCCATGCAATTATTAGATTATTGTCTTCCGGGCCCATGTATGTTTTAACTTTTGACTCTCTTGAAGTCCATGATTTATATTTCTTTGTATTCCCACATGCTTAGTCCAAGGCTTTGTAAGAAAAAAAATTGGTCAATACTTACTGATTCATGGGCATTTTCTCTAATCCACAGTACTAAGAGATATACTTAAGTAGTTTTCCCCAACTCTTGGTAAAATATTAGTTCAATTTTAAGACTTTCAAAGCTTTGGACTTTCCTATTAGGACCAGGGATTTTCATGAGTGAAGATAATATCAATTGTAAAATTCAGAGATACATTGGGAAATTTTCACTAGTGTATACAAGGTCTATCCCAAAAATATAGGGCCAATGTCAACATAATTAAAACAGTTTGCACGGCCGATACTTTGGGACAAACCTGGTATGTACCTAACCTTCTAATAAACATACAGAGGGAATTTAGTACTATATTCCAGCATATGAGAGGTGTTATTGATATGCTTTAATAATAATTAACAGAATCTAAAGAAATAAGAAACCAATTTTAGGGAACATTACATTAAACTTTTTAGCATTATTCACTTTCTGACAGATTTTACAATATTATTTGACATAAATAAATGTTACTAGGAGGCAAATTGTTTGGGGGGAATGTGGAGAAATCATCTGAAGATTGTTTTATTTGGAGAGTTTAGAGCATCTGTTTCAACTGACATTGCTTTGAAAATTGCCCAAAACTTTGGAAATGATAAATGTTTACAATTTGCATCCACATTGTTACTAACACAATAGCCTGTTAAATTCTTTGCTATGAATATTAACAGACGGCAGGCCATTCACATTATTTATCAAGGAGGAAACAGACATTATTCACAAATTTTAATTGCTCCTGTGGTACCAATAGTCTGAAAAAGAAACATTAAAAAATGTAGCCTTGGGGGAGTTTTGCTGTGCAACAGCTTCAATGAAAACCTGATCATAGAGACCAATTCTTCTACCACAATTATGCAGGGACCTGAATAAAATAATAGTTTCCACCCAGATTCTCATGGACAGTTGGCATATTTTAAAACTCATTATATCCACTGTGAACTCAATGACTCCTACACATGACCCAAAATAAAGAAGCCAGCGATTGGACTAATACGGAAAATATATTTCATGCTTATCCTTAAGAGGGCTTTTTCCCAGACAACATTCAAATACTCTGCTAAAAACTAGAAAAATGCTACCCTATTCTCTATATCTAGAGCAATTAACTGCTACTGTTGTAAAATGAGTATCAAATTTGCATCTGAAAGTTATTGTAAAGTCTAATTTTAAGAAAAAATTTTAATAGAATATTAATCTTATTAAAAAGTTTTTAAGAAGAATGAAAATCCTAAGAGGTCTTTTTTCCAACCAGGGAGTCTCTCTCAAGGACCACTGCCCTGAAGGAGAGTATTTAGCAAAGGAGTTGACAATTAATTTACAGTCTGAGTGAAAGAAACCAGCCAATAGGATGCCTGGGAAATTTAGCTAAGACTAAGAGAGTTGCAAAACTGAAGAAGAGGGCTGGCAGTGAGGCTCATGAGAAACACCAAATCATAGAAGAGGCCTTTCGATTCTAGCCACAACAGAGGTCGCCAAGAATCATGAAACCCCAGAGTTGCTGATCTGCCTGCAGCTATTCCTGTTGGTGGCATTACCTGGTTGCTCAGGTCAAAATCTTGGAGTCAGATGTCACTTAAAATATACGAGGTCTGTCCAGAAAGTATCCAACAATGTAATCTGGAAAAAAAAAGACATTTATTGAAGAAGACACAAGAAACATTGTACACAGGACAATGATGCCTCAGTCCCCTTCAAAGTAGGCACCTTGGGACCTCATGCATTTCTCCCAATTGCCATCAACTGCCCCATGGTATATTCCTGAATCTCACTGAGAATCTGAAATTTCTTCCCTTTAAAAGGTGCTTTTAGTTTTAGGTAAAGCCAGAAGTCACAAGGTGCCAAATCTGGGCTGTAGGAGGGCTCAGTGACCTGGGTGATTTGATGTTTTGCCAAAAAGCTCTGCACCATAATGCGGGGCAAAGGGAACCCTCATACACTGTTGGTGGGAATGTAGGCTGATGCAGCCACTGTGGAAAACAGTATGGGGTTTCCTTGAAAAACTAAAAATGGAACTGCCTTTTGATCCAGCAATTCCACTACTGGGACTATACCCAAAGAATCCTGAAACACCAATTCATAAGAACCTATGCACACCTATGTTCATAGCACTATTTACAATAGCCAAGTGCTGGAAACAGCCTAAGTGCCCATCAGTGGATGATTGGATCAAAAAACTTTGGTACATTTACTCAATGGAATTCTATATAGCAGAAAGAAAGAAGGAACTTGTACCTTTTGCAACAACATGGATGGAACTGCAGAGTATTATGCTTAGTGAAATAAGCCAGTCAGTGAAGGACAAATATCATATGATCTCACCCATTACGGGACAATAATGAACAAAACTAACAACAAGCAAAACAGAACCAAGTATATGAATACAAGGAATAGGCCTTCAGTGGTCAGGGGGAAAGGGGTTGGGGGGAGGGCGGAGGCAGAGGCAAAGAAGGAGAGCAGTTTAGACAAGAACCTAGTATAAAGGAACCATGGACATGGACAACAGGTGGGATTGACTTTGGGGGGAATGGGTGGGTGGAGAGGGGGACAGAGGGGAGCAAAAAGGGGATGGATGTAATACAACAACAATAAAATTTAAAAAAAAAAGAAAAGAAAAGGAAAAAAAAAGCTCTGCACCATATGTGGCGCATGAGCGGGCACATTGCCGTGATGGAGATGCCAATCACCAGCTGCCCATAGCTGCAACCTGCTAAGCCATCCTCATAGTGTCCACAGAGGAATGTTCAAGCTTAATACAAGATCTGATGTAAATCTGTTGCTCTACTCGCTCAGTCTTTTTTTTTTCTTTTTTTTTTCTTTTTTTTTGAGGAAGAAAGTCATAAATATTTGAAAACCTTTCAAAAAAAGATTTTTATAAAGCTCACATCTTATAAGTACAGAAGTATTTTTCTTGCTATTAATTTTACTCTTTTGCCAAGCCTTGACTTAATTAAAATAATTCATCAAATTCCATTTTTGGTATGCAATTAAATAGTATTTGGGATAGTTTTCAAAAACCAGTCTACCTCCTCTTGTGTGTGTGTGTGTGTGTGTGTGTGTGTGTGTGTGTGTACATATATATATATATATATATATATATATATATATATATGCATATACATATATATATATATATAACTTATTATTTTTAGAGAGAGGGAAAGGGAGAGAGGCAGGGAGGGAGAGAGACATCGATGTATGGCTGCCTTTCACCTGTCTCCAGCTACAGACCTGGCTGGAGACATGGCTTGCAACCTGGCTATGTGCTCTGGCTGGGGATCGAACCAGCAACCTTTGGGTTCACAGGCCATCACTCAGTCATTTTTAATGGAACAACCATACAGTGCACAAATTCATTCAACAGTGTCTACTGCCCCTCCATTGACTAGTACAGTGAAATTGGCATTGTTCACACATGCACATTCCAGTTCACTTTCCTTGGTTGGCAGGTTACACCGATGTCGCACAAACTTTTCTCGTTATATTAAAAATGGCTGGACTTTTTCTGGACAGATCTCGTATGTCCTAAATCCTATGACCCAGCTCCTATTCATGCTTCTTACAGTAAAAAATCTCAACACCTTTCAAAATATCACTTCTTCACCTAAAACCCAGCAATAGCTTGTCATTTCACACAAGGTAAACTTAAGTCCTTAAAATGGCCTACAAAGGTCTGCATGATCAGCTTCCAACTTAGACCTTTGCTCTAGATAGAATCTTCTTTCTGAACATTCTTCCCCCAAGTTTCCACTTGACTAGCTCCTTAATCTCCAATCTTTGCTCAGACATTACCTTCTCAATTAAGCCTGTCCTGACCACCCTACTTGAAATTGTACCATACCCCAGGCTTCTGCAATCCATAACCTCCTTACCCTGCTTGTTTCTTTTTTGTTAAAGCACCATCACCTTCTAATATATTGTATAATTTACTTAATTTGTTTATTGTGTGTGTCCCTTTGATAGAATGTGAAGTTCCACAGAAACAGAAATCTTTCTTTTATTCACTAATATATTCCAGATACTTAAGACAGTGACTGGTACAAAGTAGAAGTTAAAAACTTATCTGTTGAATACATGAACCCATGTTTATCTGTGAAGAAACTGAGGCACAACAGAATATGTCATTTGTCAAGCTGAAAAGTAGCAAATTTCCTCACTTCCCATTAGCTCCAGAAAACATATTCTGTGGGTTAGAACTTAGTGTAATGCTGCGTTCTGAGTTAATAAACCTCAAATTTTTAGAAAACCAGCATTCTTATTAATGATTAAAATTGAAAGCAAGTAGATAATAAGAAATGGAGTAAAACACAGTAGAATAAAGAATCCCAAATCATGATGTCATCTAAAGTAAGGGCAGATAGCCCCTGGCTGGGTAGCTCAGTTGGTTAAGAGTGCTGTCCAATATACACCAAGGTCATGGGTTCAATCTCGGGTCAGGGGACACACAAGAAGCAAGCAATGAATGCATAAGTAAATGGAACAACAAATCAATGTTTCTCTCTCTCCCTCCCTCCCTCTCTTTCTCTCAAATCAATAAATTTAAACATTTTTAAATACAGGCAGAAATTAAAGAATGTAATTACTTATAGTTTACCAATCAAATTTCTTTCCTTTATTCAACACAAACTTAAAATGTATTTGATAATGTTATTTGCAATGTATTATCAGATTTCCTATTTAACCTCATAATGAGATTTTATTTAGCCTCTGCCAACTAACATTTACTTGTTCCAGATTCATTTCATTATTTTTGTTTTCTATGATTTACACTTCTTTAGTTTTTCTAGTTTCTTTTCAATTTTTCCTGTTTTATATATTTTATATGGCATATGCTACAGCTTATAATTCTGTGTAAATGGACTTAACCCTCTACTTGGCCAATTAAAATTTTCTATCTTCCTCAACTTTTTGGTGCCTATATATCACTTTTCATGATTGTACTTTTTTGTGGTAAGTTACACTGAGCCTTTTAAACCAGTTCCATATAAATGTTGGGATAAATTCTGCTTGGTTTTTTCACCTTTTACTTTGAATTCTGAAGTTATTTTTATTGAGATTGCCTTCCTCTTTCTGTTTATGTTTGATAATTTCACCTTTAGCAGATTTACAATTAAGGTTTAAGTGAGAGAAACTTCTATTTGTTTTTCTTGCTTCATTGCTCTGTGCATCTTTTCTTTCTTTCTCTTCTTGCTTTATTGCTCTGGTTAAAATTCCCAGTACTGTGCTGACTTAAAGTGATAAGAATGGATCTCTTTACCTTGTTACCAGTCTTAGGGGGAAAGCATCCAGTCTTTTACCATTAAGTGTAATGTTAGCTATAGGTTTTGTGTAGATATTCTTTATCCAGTTATGAAAGTTCCCTTGATTCCCAGTTTTCTGGGAGCTTTTACCATGAATGGGCACTGGATTGTGTGATGTACTTTTTATGCATCAATTGATAGGATAATTTAATTTGTCTTCTTTAGACTGTTGATATGGTAGATTACATTGATTGGCTTTTTAATTAAAATATAATTAACACAATAAAAGTCACACTAAAGGTGCATAATTTCATGGTTAATGCATTCACTAGGTTTTGAAACATCACCAATAACTCCAGCATACTTTCATCACCCCCAAAATAAAATCCTTACCAATCCACAGTTATTTCCTTTCTCCCAATTCCTTAGTTCCTGGCAACCACTAATCTGCTTTTTAATTTTTATATATTTGCCTATTCTGGATATTTATATAAATAAAAGCATACAGCATATGTCCTTTTATGACTGGCTTATTTTACTTAGCATAATGCTTTCAAGATTCATTTTTGCTGTAACATGTATCATTCTGTTTGTGGCTGAATAATATTCCATTGTAGTAATATATCACATTTGTTTATTCATTCGTTGATAATATTTAGGTTGTTTCCATTTTTTGGCCATTATGAATAATGCTGGAATGAACCTAAGTTTCCATTGATGGACTTTTAAATACAGAACTAACTTTAAATATATGAAAGAAATTCCACTTGATGATGTAAGATTCTTTTTATATCTTGCTAGATTTGATTTTTTAGTATTTTGGTGAAGTTTTTATTTTAGTATTTTTTAGAAACTTTGGTCTGTAGTTTTGTTTTCTTTGTATTGTCATTGGATTTGGTATCTACTGTATACTAGCTATTTAATGTAATTCTCCAGTAAAACCATAAAATCCTGCAGATTTCTTTTTATTTACAAGTTAAGTTTCCTTAACTGTTTTAGAATTAATCAAATTTTCTATTTCGTCTTGGTGGAATTTTGGTAGTTTGTAGTTTTTGAGGAATTGATCCATTTCTTCCAAGTTTTTTCATTTATGAACATAAAATTGTTGTATTCCACTTTTAATGGCTGAATGATCTATGCTAGCTCATTTCATTGCTGATATTGGTAATTTCTGTCTTCTCTGTTAGTCTTGCTAAAAGGTTTATCAATTTTTTTATTCTTATCTACTGCTTTCTTATTTTCAACGTCATTTATTTCAATATGTATTAGTGTCTTTTTTGCTTGTTAGGGTTTGCTTTGCTCTTATTTTTCTTTTCCTTTTTGAGATGAAATTACATAATTGATTTGAGACTTTTCTTCTTTTTATTTTATTGAGTTTATTGAGATAACATTAGTTAATAAAATTATATAGGCTTCAGGCAAAGATTTCTATAATACATCATTTGTATATTGTATCATATGTTCACAAGAGCCATTTCTTCTCTTCTAATATGAGCATTTAGTGATGTAAATTACTCTCTCAGCTATGCCCCACAAGTTTTGATGTTGAATTTTTACTTTTATTTAGCCTGATGTATTTTATTTTCCCTTGAGACTTTCTTACTTACCTATAAATTGTTTGGAATTGTGTTGTATAATTTCCAGGTATTTAGAGATTTTCTATTCTCGTTCTGTTATTGATTTCCAGTTTGATTCTAGTATGATCACAGAGCATACTGCATATGATTTCAACTATTCTAAATTTGTTTTACAGCTCAGGATATGGTCTATGTATCTGAATAGCCCATGGGCATTTGAAAAGAATGTCGGCCCTGCTGTTCTATTGAGCAGTCCATGAACATCCATTAGATTCTGTCGGCTGTTGGTATTATTAAGTTCTATATTTTTGCTGATTTTCTGTCTAATGGTTCCATCAGTTACTGAGAAAGGGATGTTGGAGACCTCAACTATAATTGTTTATTTATTTCTTCTATCAGCTTTATCAGGTTTTATGTTTTTCCTTTGCTTTCCATATATTTTGAAAATCTGTTGTTTGCTGCATACACATTTAGATTTGTTGTGTCATTTTGGCATATTGATCCTCATGTAAATCAACGTTATCAGATTCTATGCTTCAAAGTGGGAGAGTCTTAGGCAGTGATCAGAGCACATGATTAATTCTAACTAAGTATTTTAAACCTGTAAAAGAGGTTTTTCTGAGTTTTTAAAGTGGATTTCATTTTTAAAAAGTCAGTTTTAAGTTCATAGCAAAACAGCAGAAAGTACAGAGTTCCTTCATATGCCTTGACTCCACAACATGCACAGCCGCCCTCACTACCAACATCTTATGACAGAGATGCACAAATGTTACAATCTATGAGGCTAAGTTAACATATCATTATCACCCAAAACCTATAGTTTACAGGGGTTCACTCTTGGTACTGTATATTTTATGAGTAGACAAATATATATTTTTGTTATATACAAAACAGTTTCATTGTCCTAAATATCCTCTTTGATAAACCTGTTTATCCTTCCCCCTCTTAATCTCTGGCAAATGCTGATTATTTTGTTTCCTTACAAACCAGAGATTTGTTTTGAATTATATTTCATTGATCAAACTATTACAGTTATCCCAATTTTACCTCTTTGCTCTCCTCCACCTGGTATTCCCATTCCCTCCAGCAATCATCGCCCCCATCTCAGTTAATGGCCATGAGTCATAAATACTTCAGCTATTCCACTTCCTATGCTGTTCTTAACATCCCCATCTATTTTGTGCCCAGCAATTTGTACTTCTTAATCCCTGCACCGTTTTCCCCATTCTCCACCTTCCCAACTGATAACCCTCCAAATGATCTCCATATCTATGACTCTGTTTCTGTTGTGTTTGCTTAATTTGTTTAGATTCAATTGTTCATAGTTGTAAATTTATTGCCACTTTAGTGTTCATATTTTGATCTTCTTTTTCTTATGTAATTCCCTTTAACATTTCATTTAATAAGAGCTTGGTGAGGGTGAACTCATTCAGTTGTATCTTGTCTGTATCTTATCTTTCTTTTGTTGCTTTTAAGATTCTCTATCTTTAAACTATGGCATTTTAATTATAATGTGTCTTAGTGTGGTCCTCTTTGTGTGTATCTTGTTTGAGACTCTCTGTGTTTCCTGGACTTGTATGTCTATTTCTTTCACCAAATTAGGAATGTTTCCTTTCAATATTTTTTCAAATGAAGTTTCAATTTCCTGCTTTTACTTTTCTCCTTCTGGCACCCTGTGATTTCAATGTTGGTACACTCGGAGGTGTCCCAGAGGCTCTGAGTTTAGCCTATTCTCAGCTTTTTAAGTTATTTTTTCTTCTTGCTGTTCTGAGTGAATATTTTTCTTCCTTATGTTCCAAATCATTGATTTGATTCTCAGCTTCATACCCTCCACTGTTGGTTCCCTGTAGATTTTTTAAATTTCACTTAGTGTAACCTTCATTTCTGCTTGAGTCTTTTATATGCTGTTGCATATCAGGATCCTGGAGCATCCTGATAATCAGTTTTGAACTCTGCATCTGAGAAGTTGCTCATCTCCATTTTGGTTTTTTTTTGTCTGGAGTTTTGCTCTGTTCACTGGGGCCATTATTTCTTTGTCTCCTCATTTTGGCAGCCTCCCTGTGTTTGTTTCTGTGTTAGGTGATGGTGCTTTGACTCCATCTTAGTACATGGCCTAGTGCAGAAAAGTGCACCTGTAAGTTGTGTAAGGTGAAACCTTAGGTAATCTCCAGGGCAGGGCTACTGGTGTCACCACTCTCGCTCTGTGTGGGGGAGAGCTCTGAGAGGGAACAATGCTGCTGTGTGGCCTTCGGAGTTTTGTCCAGGAGAAAGCTGTCTCCCGCAATGATGCCAGTCACTTCTTTCTCCCCATATGCCACTGGAGCTGGCACTGTTTCCCTTGTGCTGAATCCCACAGCGAGTGGGTCTGCATAACTCTCAAGTCTGTTGAGGGCCCTTTATGATGAATCTCTTGTGAGTCCAAAGTTTCTTCCACTGCCTTAACCCCCACTGGCTTTTATAGCCAGAAGTTATGGGAATCTAACTTCCTGGCACTGGAGCCCTGGCTGGGTGGTCTGGTGTGGGGCTGGGATCCCTCACTCCCAAGGCATCACTTCTCGTTTTGATTCACTACATGGGGATGTGGGACCACCCATTCTGTGTCTCCATTCCATTCAGCATCTCTGTGCTTCTCCACACACCTTTGTCCCTCTTACCTATCTGGATGAATGTGGCCTCTTTAAATCCTTGGTCGTCCAACTTCTACACAGCTTGATTTTCTGATTTTCTTGATTTTCTGGGTAATATTTGTTTTGTAGTCTAGTTGTAATTTTTTACAAGAGGAGGCAAGGTGTGTTTACCAATGCCTCCATTTTGACTGGAAGAAAACCAGGTTTTTAACCAAGCATTTTATGTTAGGTAAGACAGGTTAACTGCTGTAATAAACATATACAAAAATATATATGGCCCTGGCTGGTGCCACAGTGGATAAGGTGCCAGCCTGCAAACCCAAAGGTTGCTGGTTTGATTCCAGCCAGGGCACATAACCAGGCTGCAAGCCAGGTCTCCAGCCAGCTCCATAGCTGGAGGCAGGTGAAAGGCAACCATACATTGATGCTTCTCTCCCTCTCTACCTCTTTTCCTTCCTCTCTCTCTAAAAGTAATAAAATATTTTTAAAATAATAAAATTTAAAAAGGAAAAAGGAAAAAAAATATTTATATATATACTACTTCAACTTGATAAAAAAAAATTTTTTTCTCTTACTTATAGTCTAAATCCATGTAGTGATTCAGGCTTCTTTCATCTTATGGCTCTGCCAACTTTAATATGTGGATCCTATGGTAATCATCTTCATCTACATCACAAGTGGGAAAGGAATGTGAAAGAAACATATAAGGGATTGTTAAAGGTCAGGAATTGGTGTACAGTTGGTAAAGCTCAGACTCCAATTGCAATGGAGGCCAGGAAATGTAGTCTAGCTGTTTGCTCAGGAAGTAGGAGAAATGGGTTAATGAACATGTAGCCAATCTGTGTCACAGGTCTATGGAGCCAAGGGGATCAATGGATAGACTTCAGTGGGTTGATCGGGCATTCAGAAGATATATGCAAAATGTTGCCTTCATGTGCAGAATGGAAAAATAAATTGGAAGAGGGCAAGGCTGGATGTAAGAATATTGTTTTGTGGGCTATTGTAATAGTTCATGATTTAAATGATAGTGGCCTAGACTATGGTAATGGCATTCCAGCAGCAGAGAGGTAGACAGATTTAAGCAAAATAGGGTTTGATCTTTACAGGATATAGAGGATAAAGAAGTCAAGAATGCCTACCAGGCTTTTGGTCAAAGGAACTAAATAGATAGTAGTGCTGTCTTAATACTGTGCTAAAAAGCAAATTTTAACAGGCATCTCAATTTGGGAAGCTGAGCTTATATTGTGGTTGAATTTGAACAGCCAAGTGAAGACATCCATAAAACAATGGGATCTACAGATCAGGAAGTCAATGGAGAGATTAGGAATCACTATGTAGATCTGGGAACTGTCAACAAGGTAACAGAAATCTTGAAAAGAGACGAGTTTTTTAGATCAGAAAACAGAAATCTTGAAAACAGAGAAGATTTTTAGGTCCAGAGTATGGAGTAAACAGAAATCAGACCCAAGACAGCCTCGACAAATACCCAAAGGGATAGAGACACTATGTTTGCAAAGAAGTGTGAAAGTAGGAATAAAAGTAGAAGAAAGGCAAAGAAAGAGAGCATTTTTTAGACTTTATTTATTATTTTTAGAGAGGGGGGAAGGGAGATAGGCAGAGAGGGAGGGAAACATCAATATACGGTTGCCTTTCACCCACCTCCAGCTACAGATCTGGCTGGAGACCTGGCCTGCAACTGAGAGAGAACATTTTAAGGAGCAATCAGTTAAGCTGAATAAGGATAAAAAGTGCTCATTGGATTCAGTACAAGATGAGGATAATTCTAGTGAAGAACAAGAGCTCAGTGCATTGACGTGTGCCGTAAAGGACAGCAGATGGCTATTGGAACAGATGATTCGGAGCACAGAAGAAATAGTGGTGACAGGAGGGGTATGTGCCATCAAGGGAGAGTTTCTGTTTATTAATATAGGAGAGATTTAAGCATGTTTACGTAACAATTTTGAGCACTTAGAAGGAACATACCAGAGTGTGGAAAGCCTAGATTTCTAGGAAGGAGGCTTTGCTCTTATGCAATTGGGAGCCATTTCTAGTAGGAGAATGACATGTTTATCGTCATGCTCTAGGAGGTCTTATCTTGGAGCTGAGTGCTGCTGATCCCAGGGGATGGCCTACCCTGAAGAAACTTAATCCTGTCTAAAAATGAAGCGGATGGTTAGTTTTGGGTTCTAGGTGAAGCTGTCAGCAGAATCTTTCACCACACTTTTATGGCAGTCTTTATGGCTTTGCTTTAAACTTGTCTAATTATCTCAGTTTTCTTACTAGGACAAACATTTGTTAAGCTTCATTTAGTTTGCAACTGTTCCAACCTTAATATCATGACAATCAGATTTAAAAGGCTAGTTCTGCTGATAACCTAGTAGTTGATAAAAATGTAGCTAATTCTATAGTTTTCTTTTTAACATACTCAGAGCAACTCTTCTGCCTCTGTGTATCAACCTAAATCATAATCAGCAAAATGGAAAGAGAAATCCCACCCAGGTGCAAATTATGTGTTGCGTACCTGGAGGGAGAGTGAAAGGGATGGTATTGTTTCATGGATTTAAATGAAGGAATCCTAGCCATATATTTAGAGCAAAAAAAGCAAATCTTAAATTTGCCTCATACACAAGATTTAATACAAGACAGTAAAGACAGACCCAAAGGGGAAGGTGTGTGATCATCAGTATCTCCTGACTTGTTCATAAATCACAATATCGATCGCATATAAATTAATGCATGGATGTATACATTGGTGTACGGAAACTTATGAAACCTCATTTATTATGTGAGAATGAAGCAGAAAGCCATTTTTATATTATGACCATATAAATCAAACCATTTAGCATTTTTAAAGACCTTGGCAAAATGAATTTTATCTACATGAATCTATTCTTTACATAGGAAAACATATGGTGCTATCACTGTGCTATTGCTTTTCCTTTGGTTCCTTGGAAAAAGGGCTTAAGACCAAGGCAGGAGGGGGACACATTACATGACAAACCTCATGAAAAGAGATGAAGAAAGGAGCTTCTAAGAGTTTCAGTTGCAATCCTATTACCCATTTCCTCCAGATGACCAACATATTCTGAAAGTGGCCACTGCCCCCTTTATATGACTTTCTCCCTCGATGAGATTTGCTTTGCTAGAGCTACTCATCAAATAATGGCTATTGTCTAATGAAATATCAGACAGCAAAAGCATTTGTATATTCTACAAGTAAATGTCTAGTTATATAAGTTACTCACTCATACCTTAAAAAAGATTCAGTACCTTTATAAGACACCATGAAATAGTATGTCCTTGGAGCGGAGATATTGTACTAAAATCAGATTTTTAAAAATTCCTAATTGCGAAGGAGGAGGGAAGAACACTTTTCAGCAGAATTAATAGCATGGTTTCTTTGTAAACCCCAAACTCAAACCCTGGATCCAAGTTCTCAACCCTGAATGAGCTTTCAGAGCCAGTGTGGGTTTAAAAACATGTGCAGGTCCTGGCTCCACATCTACTAAAACCAAAGAATGCCAAGTTTCCTCCTCCCTGCTCTGCATTTATCTTCTTAAGAAGCCCTTCTTCATCCTGATGTACAGTCAGGGTTGAAATCCCTGTTTCAGAGTCCACTGATGGAAATGAGTTGTCAGAGAACAACATACAGAGTTGTCTGAGAACCAGGGAAACCTAGTAACAAGAAAGATTTTAGCGTTCAGCTAAAATTCTCTAGGCCTTTCATGGGAAGAGTAGGATAAATTGTAGGATTGAAACATGGTCCTAAGGGCACAGACACACACAAAAGAGAAGGCATAGTTCAGTTTTCTCTTGCACATCCTACGTATTTCAGAAACTTGGTGCTCATCTCAAGAAACAACTTTGAGACAAGACAATACAGTAAATTCAAGGTAGAACAAGTCCCAGATTACAACTCGAAGCTCAAGAGACTGGAGCTGCTAAAAATTATTCAGGCCCTGGCTGGTAGTACAGTGGATAAGGCGCTGGCCTGTGAACCCAAAGGTCGCAGGTTCAATTCCCCAGCCAGGGCACATAACAAGGTTGCAAACCAGGTCTCCAGTCAGGTCTGTGGCTGGAGGCAGGTGAAACGCAACCATACATTGATGTCTCTCTCCCCCTCTCTGCCTCTTTCCCTTCCCCTCTTTCTAAAAATAATGAAAATGTTTTTAAAAAGTATTCAGTCCTTGATAATATGGCTAGGATGAAGCGAACTGAATTGAGATACGCTGTGAGTACACGTAAGTGTGAAATACAATTTTCAAAGACTTAGCTTGGAAAAACCTATACGATGTATCACTGGCAACTTTACGTTGACTGAACGTTAAAACAATCTTTTGAAGTGTTGATTAAATTTAATAAAATGTTTCTTCTTACTTTTAACGAGGCCACTAGAAACTTTAATATTACGCTACCTTATGACCACAGGGCAAGGCTGTTGGTTACCACTAACGTGGGGAAACTACCTGCCTGGGCATTACTGTGGGCAGGGCATCCCGAAGGAGGAAACCATTTAATTTCTTTGAAAAGCCCCCAAGAACTGATGTAAAACCGGCTTATCAGCCGGTTCCTGATAAGCAGCCGGCTTCACCTTGGGTGCCCAGCCGGCTGGACGCGGGGGTGGGGCTGCCCCAAGGGAGGCGCTGCCCCGTAGGAGCAGGGAAGGCCCAGCAGCCACGAGGCTCAGGAACCCCCAACCCGGGCTCCATAGAACACCTCGCGGGCCCCCTTTGACTCTCCTTAGGCCCTTACCAGGCAAGAAGGAAAGCTCTTCCTTAACCTGGGGCAACAACGCCCTCCAGTCACCGGTCCTGTCTACGCTCCTCTCCTAGGCTGCTCCCACGGGAAGCTAAAACCACCAGCTCCGGTCGGCCAGAGGTGGGGGGGGGAGGGGGAGGAAGCCTAGGTCTCCGCCGCTACTGTACGCGCCTGCGCAGAAAGCCCCGACTCGGTCCCGACTTTTAGCTGCAGCCTGGGCTGTTGCTCCTCCTCCCGCCCCCTTTTCCCCGCCCCCACCTGGGGGCGTCACAAAGAGTGACGTGGAAACCGAACAATCACAGCCCCTCTCTTGAGCCAGTAAAGAACGGGGAGGGAGGGGGGAGGGGAGAGCACTTAAGGAGCAGGCTCAGCGGCTACCTCGTCCCGGTCACCCAATCAGAGAGCTCCCGGGAGGAGCGGGGCGGGGCCCGAGGAGAGGGCTGGGGGGTGGGGGCTAGGGAAGGGGCTCCGGAGGCTGCGGGGAGGAGAGGGCGGACTCCCAGAGATTAAAAGCGCCCAATCAGAGCGCCCAGGCTTCATTCTGAGAGCGGCGTGGGGCGTCGCCGCCGCCGCCGCGCGCGCCGGGGGCTGGTTAAGGCCATGAAACAAAAGAAACCCTGAGAGGGGAGCCGCTGCCACCTCCGGCAGCCCGCCCCGCCGCGGTCCCCACCCACCCACCCCAGTTACCTACCTCTACCTCCGGCCCCAGCCCCTGCACCCCGCCCCCGCTGTCTGCGGGCGGACCTGGCGCGCCTCAGCCCGGGTCGCCAGCCCTGCCACCTCCCCAGAGGAAAGGTGTTTGCGCGCTGAACAGGGCCCGGGCCCTGTCCGCCATGAGGCCCGCCGCCCGCCGCGCCTGACCCGGCCGCCGCCGCCACCGCCATTGACAGCGCGCCGCCGCGATGCCGAGCGGCAGCTCCGCGGCCCTGGCCCTGGCGGCGGCCCCAGCCCCCCTGCCGCAGCCGCCCCCGCCGCCGCCGCCGCTGCCGCCGCCCGCAGGCGGCCCGGAACTCGAGGGGGACGGGCTCCTGCTGCGGGAGCACCTGGCCGCGCTAGGCCTCGACGACCCCAGCCCCGCGGAGCCCGGGGCGCCGGCGCTGAGGGCCGCGGCGGCGCAGGGCCAGGCCCGGAGGGCGGCGGGGCTGTCTCCGGAGGAGCGGACCCCGCCCGGCCGCCCCGGGGCCGCAGAGACGGCCGAGCTGGAGCTGGAGGAGGACGAGGAGGGGGAGGAAGCGGAGCTGGACGGAGACCTGCTGGAGGAGGAGGAGCTGGAGGAGGCAGAGGAGGAGGACCGGCCGTCGCTGCTGCTGCTGTCGCCGCCCGCGGCCGCTGCCTCCCAGACCCAGCCGATCCCGGGCGGGTCCCTGGGGTCGGTTCTGCTGCCGGCCGCGGGCTTCGAGGCCCGGGAGGCGGCCGCAGCGGCCGGGGTGCTCTACGGAGGGGACGATGCCCAGGGCATGATGGCGGCGATGCTGTCCCACGCCTACGGCCCCGGCGGCTGCGGGGCGGCGGCGGCGGCCGGCCTGAACGGGGAGCAGACAGCCCTGCTGCGGAGGAAGAGTGTCAACACCACCGAGTGCGTCCCGGTGCCCAGCTCCGAGCACGTCGCTGAGATTGTCGGCCGTCAGGGTGAGCGCGGGGAGCGGGGTGTACCGGGCTCGGCCCCGGGCGTGGGTGGCGAGGCCGAGGGGCCGAGCTGGGGGCCCAAAAAGCGAACCTGGCTCGTTCCCGAGCCCGGCGGGAGGGGCTCCGGGAGCAGCCGAGGGTCGAGCAGAAGAGCTGGGTCCCCTTTCGGAAGCCCACGGTGTTGCGCTCGTTTTGCATGTTAAAAGGTGTTAAGTTTCTCCAGCCGCCCAGTCGGGCTGTGTTCGCAGAACCCCGGACTGGCGTGGCCCCAAAACCTCAGCGAGGTGGTAGGAGGTCGGATCGCCGGTGCGTTGGGTGATGAGCTCGGAGGTGGCAAGGTGGCTCCCCGACTGCCTGGAGAGCGCTCCGGCCCCCTTACCACCGTGTTCAGGTGCAGAACTGGGCAGACCTGGAGGCCCGCGGGGGAGCGGGTTCCTTCCAGAGGGAAGGGGGTGTTCGAGGGGTGGGTTCGCACCGCCAGCCTCCGCTATGCAGAAACTTGGCTTTGGAAGCGCAGCCGAACTCTGTTGATCCGACTGTATTTCCTTGTCATCTTAACTCTTGGAAAGACACATTGGCCCCCACTTAGAGCACTTTAGTGCACACGGTGAAGAAAGACTGACCAGTAAGGTGACTGAGTTAAGGAACTTGATGCATTTGTACCGTTTTTGTACATTCTTTTCCTCCCTTGCCAGCGCTCCAGTGCCGCAGACAGACTCCTCCCACACTGTGCAGACAAAGGACCTATGTCTCAGATTCCAGTAGATCGGTGAAGGTGGGGGAAGGGGATGCCCCGAGTACCTCTGGATCCGACATCTTTAGGGAAGGTCCAGTGCTTGAGTGGAGCTTGTTGCCCTTTATTCATTATTACTTGCAGCTGCCTTATTTCAGCCTGGGTTAGCCTGGTCGGTGCGGGTCTCTTTGCGCTTAGGTGGAGAGCGGTGTTGGGGTCAAATAAAGAGATGATGGCGCTGCTGCTTAAATGATCTCATCTTTCCCGAGTGGTCTCAAGTACACAGAAATAGGAGTTCTGTTGAAGTGGTGGTTTCGAATACCCGAACTGGCTTATTTCATACCCCTTATGATTTTAATAAGAAAAACTTCCCGGAAAACCTAGATGGCGGAGATAGCTTATTTCAGACCTCCTGATGATTGGTACTTAAAGGGACTACGGTTTGGTAAATCACTTTCGCTTGCCTTGTTTGAGTGTTTGCAATACTTAAGATACTAATGCAGGAGGAAACTGTTTCACCTTACATAGGATAAATTTATAACATCTCAATTTGTGGATCCAGAATGACCTGGCCATTCAGTTAAGAACATCGAGGAATTGCTGTGTATCAAGATTGTATTTTGCCAGGCATTGAGTTTATGGCAGATGAAAATGTAATGTTGATTCAGAGTTGCTGACCTTGAAAGCTAATAGTCTAATAAACAGTGGAGTGGCACCAAACTAATGTGTAGTTAGTGCCACTAACTGTAATGTGGGACAAACAAAACTGCATCTGAGAACATCAGCCCTGGAAGGCCTTAGGGAATGGAAGGACTTGAATAAATGGAAGTGGAAGAAAGACTGAGAAACAATGTAAAGAAAGGTGTGGAGGACTAATCTGTAGGTATGATTGGAAAGTTGCATTGTTTTGGGTTTTTGGTTTGTTTCTAATACTTAGGATCTGTAAAGGGGAGTAGTGAAATGGGGCTAGGAAGGTGTGTGTCAAAGGAAAAAACCCTTCTCACCATCTAGGATGCCACTTGGCACAAATTGTAACAGCTTGCTTGGCGCTAGTTTAGGGTAACAAAGGAGAACATTTACATGGCCAGTTTTAGGTAATGACATCTTTTGTATATTTGGTTAAAACAATTTTTTTCTTCTTTATTAAACTCTTTAAAGCACTATAAAATGGTCCTTAATTACACAAACTGTTGTCTTTATACAAACCCAAATTTAAAAGTAAACTGAATTCATTCTAAGTTTTTATTTTGTACTACCTATTAAATTGCAGGTAAACGCTCTGTATTTTCTTTTTATCGGTTATTAGTTAATAAGGAAATGTGAATATGTGTCTTAAGACATGGAGACAAATTGCTGACTTTATTTCCTTTTGCACTTAATTTTTCCCAGAATTCAGAGTACTGTTAAAAAGTATGTCATCATCCTCTATCTTATCTTAAGAGCAGAAAGTCTTGCCCTTTGCTGTTCTTACCCATTCAACTAGTGGATCATTGACCCCTCTTGCCACCCCCGTTCCGCAGCAGCACCATAATAAAGCCTGTAAAATACTTACCCACTCCTCCAGGAGAACAGAGGAACTTCTGATGTTTGCATCCTTTTACAGTGTAATAGTTTCCCTTTCCCCTAAGTAAATAAACAGGGCACATCATTTCATTTGTTTGCCTTGGATGAACTAAATTTCCATTCTTAAGAGTTATCTATTCCTGCCATTTTATTCATTACCTGAAGTCATAATTTTCTGTTTGACATCTCTTAATTGGTTTTGGAAATAATTATGTCACAGATGGAGACATTTATGACTTCAGCTCTAAAGCAAAGAGGGGGATAAATGGAATTCTGAGTCACATAGATGAGCAGCTCATTTAGATGGTCCCTGATTCCAGTATCTTTCAAGAAAACAATCCACTGCTTTTGCTAGTGATAAAAGTTGGCAGTGTTGACCTCATATTTATATTCCCAGTAATGTATGGGTTGTTCACAAATGTTAAATAGGTCCCATTTTTTAAACTTTATATTTAATTTTTTAAACCAACAATACTGTAAAATAAAGCCAGAAACTAAAGAGGCTTATTGATAATCAAAGAAGTTTTAGAATATAGGCATCGAAAGTAAACCTAACAGAGTTAACTTTTATATTTTTATATATATATATATACACACACACACACACACGTATGTATGTATAGTATTCACAAGACACATTCACAGTGGTTAACAGATTTAAGTCAAGGGACTTTGTTCTAATTTGCAGTCATTGATATCCAGCCAGTTAGACAAAAAACTGTATTTTAAAGTAGAACAATACAAGGAGGCTTGTCCAGAAAGTATCCAACCATGTCATCTGAAAAACAGAGACATTATTGAAGGATACAAGAAACTTTATGCATAGGACAATGACACCTTGGTCCCTTCAAAGGGACCTCACACAGTTGACCCAGTTGCCATTAGCTACCCCGTTGTATTGTACGGAATCTCATCGACAGTCTGAAATATCTTCCCTTTCAAAGATGATCTTAGTTTTTGCAAAAGCCAGAAGTTACAGGAGCCAAATCTGGGCTGTATCGGGGGCTGAGTCATCTGGGTGATTTGATGTTTTGCCCAAAAAAATGCACACAACGTGAGGTGTGATGCATGAGCAGGCACGATGTTGTGATGAGTTGTCTGTAGCTTCAACCTTCAAAATCATCCACGTAGTGTCCGTGGAGGAATGGTCAAGCTTAATACAAAATCTGGTGCAGATTCTTTGCTCTACTCATTCATTTTGAGTGTCACAGCCACACAGTACACACATGCTCACTCAGTGGAATGGCATCTACTGCCCCCCCCCACTAGTACAGTGGAGTAGTCATTGTTCACACATGCTCATTCCAGTCCACTTTCCTTGGATGCCAGGTTACATTGATGTGGCACAAACCGTTCTCATTATATTAACAGTGGTTGGACTTTTTCCTGACAGGCCTCATATACCTATTCTTAACTACAGTATAAGTAAATATTGGTGTCATGAATTTAGTTGTTTCAAAAGACCTGTAATCCAAGGTTTTATATTACTGTTCAAGAAAACAGTGTCTTCAGCTATTTTTATTAGTGATACTAGTTGATGGTATATGTGTTTTCTAGCCTCATAGTCTAGAAAAGTCATCTCCAGCACTTTTTTTTTTTCATGTATACCTTGTCAAAAGAATTTAAACTTGTGCTCCTATTGTCTGATATTTATGTGTGCTGATATATTTTAAAGAGCAAGGTAAAAATGGAAATGTGGAGTTCCGGGTTTTTTCCTACATTCCAGCGAACTTCCTCATACCCTTCTTTTCTTTGGCTATCACTGAGCAGTCTAGCTTAATAAATAAAATCATTTCCAAAAAGGTCTACTTTTGGAAATACTTTTCTTTACTTAATTACTCTGTCACCAGTTTCATAGGGTAGAACCAAGTTCTAATACAACTGAAATAACGTATATGCATGTTTGTCCAGGAAAAAAAAGAAAAAGCTTTGTCTTGCTATACATATACGTTCTATTCAAGAAGAAATACACATTTCACGAGGAGAAAAGAGTTTCAGAATAATGCTAAAGCACCCTGGCCAGTGGGTTGGGCCTCACTCAGCCAGGGGAAGGTCACCAATTCAATTCCGCATCAGGACACCTGCCTGGTTGTGGGTTCTGTCCCAGTCAGATGCAGGCAGGAGGTAGTCAGCTGATGTTTCTTTCCCTCTGTTTCCCCTTCTTCCCTTTTTCTGGAATAAATTTTTAAAACTTTTTTAAAAAAATGCAAAAGCACAGTGACTTTCTTTTGTGGAGATGGAAGAGGGGGAATTATTGGCCTTCTCTATGCCAAGTACGTTCAATGTTTTACTGGTGCCATCTAACCCTTCTGGGCATTTACGTCCCAGTTTACAGGTGTAAAAACTGAAGTCCTGAAAGGTAGCTTCTTTCTCAGTGATGGCGCTTGGATTTGACCCGGTACGTTTGACATTAGCGATAAAGGTACCCCCTGTTACCCCAGTACTGAAGCATCCTGCTCCAAAAGGTCAATAAGATTTTTGGTCGATTTCTGACATGGTCATGAGTAAGGATACTATATTTTTAGTATACATAAGTTCTATCATCACTATCCAAATTAACTTAATAAAATTTTGATGTTTTTACTACTCAGAAGGCAGAGTTGTCATTTTAATGCTCTAGTCTGTGACTAAAAATTCACTCATTTTATAGGTCAGAAAGTTAATTTGTGTATATACACAGCTTTAAAAGTTAAACATTGTAACTTCTAGGCTTTAAAATTTAAATTTAGCTCTGGGACCATTGGGAAAGGGTTGGTTGTTTGCAGACTGGTAAGGCGCCTACTGCCTTTTCTTCTTGTCTTACTCTAATAAACTACTTTGATCCACTAGGGAGGAAATGGAAAATAGAGTGGTAAATCAAGGCTGTATTTCCTGCCTCCAGTTACCAACAACCAAAAATGATCCAGGGAGTCAAGTATTTGAGAACTGTTACTGTTAAAATTTTTTATTTAGAAAAAATTTCAACAATGTTTATGGGTTGGAATTCCAGGTAGTTCTTTTTATACCTTAAGTTTTCAAAGAAAGGTACCATTTAGTTATAACATGGTGCTTAATATTTTATGAATTTGGTTTTGAATGAGTTTGGTATTTCTACAAATTTAAGAATTTAATAAATTTGCCTTAAAGTGAATACAAAAATGTTTTTGAATATATGTTTTATTGTAAAAATACGTATTGTGTAAATTACTCCAAATTTCCTTCAAGAATCTGTTCAGTTGTCGTATTTTGGAAAGAGCCAGAAATTAGAAGCTAAAATTCCTAAATTTTGATACTCTGTGCCTGGGACAAGTCACTTAAACTGCACATGTTTCAGATTCTTCTTTAGCTGGGTATAATCAGGAGACTGAAGGGGTACACAGATAATTGCTGTATGTGAAACTGTAAGTGATAAGCATGTATTTATTACTTTCAAGTTAAATCTGAAATTAATTTGAGTCTCTTTAATAATGTTCACCCTTTCATGACTTGCTTAGCAGTTTCACCCATTTTTATTCTCATGTGATAGAACTAGAACCATCTGGTGTCTGAATGCCTGTTAGATTGCACTTCTGTCCCGACAGGCTTAAATTATGCTGTGATAATAAAGAACTCCCAACATCTCAATATTAAAACAACAAAGGTTTATTTCTTTTTTTAAGATTTTATTTCTTTATAGTTTTAGAGAGGGAGTAAGGAAGGGGAAAGAGAAGGGGAGAAACATTTATGTGAGAATAGGTTGCCTCTCACATGCCCCCAGCTAAGGACCTGGTCCCTTAACCCAGGCTTGTACTGTAAACTGGAATTGAGCCAGTGACCCTTCCGTTTCCGCGTTTCCGTTTCCGGGGAGGACGCCCAACCCATTGAGCCACACCAGTCAGAGCAACAAAGGTTTGTTTCTTATTCACAAGGGCTTTGCTCATTTTAGTCATTCAGGGACACAGGCCAGTGGAGCAGCCACCATCTCAAATGTTGACTGGTCTTCCCCTGTGCCAGAGGGATAAGAGACAATAGCATACACAAGCAGGTCTTTCAGTGTTAGCCCTGGCAGTAATAATGACCAAATCCGCTATTTCATTAATCAGAGCAAGTCATCTGGCCACACGTATCTTCAAGTGGTCAAGAAAGTGCATCACAACCATGGGCCAACAGGAGAGCCAGAATATTGGTGAACAGCTATGATGACTATCACCGTATTATTTTTTAATCTGTGGAATTATTACAGGATTTTTAAAGTTAATTTATGCATGTAGAATGTATAATTAAAGTTAAACTCAAAATGGCCCCCTCCGGGTAGTTCAGTTGGTTAGAGCATCGTCCTGATACACCAAAGTGGCAGGTTCAGTCTTTGGTCAGGGCACATACGTACTAGAGGCAGGCAATGGCTGCATAAGAAACTGGAACAGCTGTGTGCGTGTATGTCTCACCTCTCCCTCCCTCCCCCCTTCTCATCAATAAATAAAATACTTTAAAAATTAAAACTCAAAGTAGCAAAAACAGATAATGGTCATCAGATACTAAATAGGAAAGCTTAAAATCCTCGCAGTTTAAAAATTTAAGGAAACTGAAGAGATTATGGATAATCAATTTTAGAGTCAATGTTTAGGTGATCCTAAAGTGATGTTTTTATTAAACTGTATCTTAATGCTTCCCAAATGGTTTATGTATTGTAATTTGTGGGTTTATTTTTAACTTTTTCCTATGTTAATCATTAGTTATCATACAGACATTTATAAAGATTAAGTCTTTATATTTAAGCCTTTATAATAATTTTTAATGCTCTATGTATTACCACACCCAACTGTAAAATTGAATTATGCACAGCCAATGCTGTTTGAATAGTACTCAATTTCAAGTCTTGATATCATGACTGATTTTGAGAATTTTAAGTTACACGCCATAACTATAGCACCTCTTTCATACTAGTGTTTGGTATCTAAGAACAATTCATGTGGGCATGGTTTTATTGCCTTTGTTCAATAAGCAAAAACTATGCAGGGAAGGCTGATTTGACCATTAAGTAAAATTATGCTACGAAATAATAAGACTAGGCCTTAAAACAATAAGATTCTTTAATGAAAACTACTGGTGTAGTTGAAGATAAGCAGTGTCTTCACTTAAGACTGACCTTCTAAGCCCTGGCTGGTGGCACAGTGGATAAGGCACTGGCCTGTGAACCCAAAGGTCGCTGGTTCGGTCTCCAGCCAGGTCCGTAACTGGAGGCAGGTGAAAGACAAAACCATACATGGATGTCTCTCTCCCTCTCTGCCTTTCTCCAGTCCCCGCTTTCTAAAAATAATTTTTAAAAATCTTTAAAAAAAAAAAAGACTGGCCTTCCCACTGTCACCCTTTCTGGACCACTCTTCCTGCCCCTTTGGCTGTTGCTCCTGTGCACCTCTGCAGTGTAGTGTACTACACCCCTGCAGGAAAGGACATTGAACTTCAGAGTCAGAAAACTTGGAGATCTGGTTTCACCATTTATTGTTGCCTGTGACCTTGAACAAACCACTTAACCTCACTCTCAGCTTTTCCTCCTGTGGGAAAACAAAAAAACAAAAAACCCTGTTCCATTTGCTTGCTTACCCTGGCCCCTCCGTCCCTCCCGCAATTGTTGTGAGGATCAAGTTTGGGAAGATAACGTTACCACTATGTGATTGAAAGTATAGGAATAATAAATTATATGGGAGGTATAACCTAAGGCTTATAATTTTTCTACTAGATTTATACTCTGATCAGATACTAGTTAAAACCAAAAGTTGTCATTCAGTAAGTTTTTCCCCTGGTACACCACTAAATAAATGATCTACATTGTATTTTTAAAAGGTTACAGTGTCTTCAAGTTTATTTAAAATCAACTTTTGAAATATAAATGGTAAAGAGCTAAGCTACTCTGGAAGAGAATTACAAGTGAACTTGATTCATTATATGGTATTCAGACAGGTGTTTCTAAGGTTTCTGTTAACATCCTCTAAAGGGCATACACCTAATTTAGTTTAAACCCCCCATTTAGGAAAGTTGTTCTGCCTTTCATCTCTGATTTATACCCTCTTGGTTGTTGCAGCATTAGTGAAAAGCAAAATATGAACTCCTTTTTAAAAAAATTATTTGAAGACTCTTGTCAAAACTAAAGAGGTAGATAAAGAGGGGGTTTTAGTTTAACCTATTTTTTAAAATACCTTGTACATGGAGGAATTTGCACAATCAGCTAGGAAAATAAGACAAGTTGGGAGAATGGTATGTATGTATAGGAGTCATTAGTTAATAACGTTAGGCAATTCTGAGTTTCAGTTTTCTCTCATCTGTAAAATGAGATTAAACTAGATTATCTCTTGTTTTTATTTTTGTCCACAAAGAGTTCTAAAATTCTGGAACAGTATTAGGTTTCAACTTACCAGTTAATTGACTTCAACAATATCTTCTCCCAATTTTGTAAGGTTTATAATATCTAACATGCTTTTCCCAATATAAATGTTTATCTTTAGGAACTATAAATTGTTTAACTTCCTATAGAAAATAGATTCATCTTATTTATTTTAATAACATTTAAGTATGTCATGCAGTGTATCATCTCATTTGATCGATTCTTTCTTCAATACAAATAAGGAGACAGTTCTAGGAAGATAATAAATAACTTGCTCAGAGTCTCAGGCTAGTAGAATTGGAAACTTCAACATTCCTATCTTTAATAAATGGTAGAACAAGCAGACATAAAGTCAGCAAGGATATAGAAAGTGTTAACATTACCAATCAATGGTATCAGAAAAGAAAATGACAGATCATTCTCTGTACATGAACATGTGTAGCACCAAATCCTTTTTTTTTTTTTAAGATTTTATTTTATTATTTTTAGAAAGAGGGGAAGAGAGAGAGAGGGAAAGAGACATCAGTGTATGGTTGCTTTTCACCTGCCTCCAGCCACAGACCTGATTGGAGACCTGGCTTGCAACCTAGTTGTGTTGCCCTGACTGGGAATCAAACCTGTGACCTTTGGGTTCACAGGCCCAAATCCTTTTGATGCTCGAAGTTGTTATAAGTTAGGGCAGAACTGAATTTTGGTCATCTTTGCATCCTTAATGTCAAAGTACCTGAAACAAAATAGATAATTTTCTGTTTGTTTTATTGTACTGAAATGTTGGATTAGAAACTTACTGTTTAATTATATTTCATTTTCATATTGTGATTGGAGTTTCCTTCCCTCTTACTTGATCTCTAATCCTTTGCTAAGGAGTTGGTCAACATCAAGTTGTTTGGAACTTATGTTTTAAGGGCAGTGGCTGCTGATTGATTTGAGGTACTAGATGCCTATGGTAATACTCAAAACTAAAGTCACATAAATGAAACCATTTGAATGCTTTTATATTGACACCTAAAGTGAGACAGTATTCTTAACCAAAAAATTCAGAGAATTTTGACTAGAAGATTTATGGAATGCACACTTGAACCCTAGAAAGAAAGGCTGTTATTTTTACATTGTGATTTAGGAATATACTGCCTTGCTAATATAAGCAATCTATTTAAATGTTGGATTAATAATACTGAAGTTGAGGCCCTTATAAAGTTAAAGGAGCTTTTGGATAGTCTGTCTATGCTATTCTAGGAGGTCAAGAACCTTATTTTATGTGAAATAAATAATATCCCCCTTCATTAATTCTAATATCTCATGAAACATGAAATACTGTGTTTCTCTCCTGCTTTTAGAGAAGCAGTATGCCTAATGAGAAAAGTGTGGAATTAAGGCAACTGGATTTAAGATCTGACTTTGCAACTGAGAGATCTTGAGCCATTCAGTTAAGCTCTTTTCTGTTCTTCCTGAAGCACTCTATTATGATGATTAGGTGAGAACGTAAAAAGGAGAGTTTTAAAAACTGAAAAGTATGCTACAAATTTTATTATTTAAAAGTTAATCCCTACAGTATGTGAGAAATTTCATTTCTTTACAGCCTAGCGAATATGTTGTTGGTAAATCTTTTTTTAATTTAATTTTATTGTTGTTGTATTAGGTAAACCATTTTTTATTCTAACATTTATAAAAGCATTGTAGTACTACCTCACTGTTGTTTGTATTTTCCTAAAGAATTACAATGAGTCTTTTCTAAAAAAAAAAATTTAATTTAATTTAAAAAAAAAAGGTTAAGCATATTGTCTTGGTGAATTCATGAAATAGTTGAAGTTGTAGGGGTGAAGTAGTTTAAAAAGCTACCGTTTACTGAGCACTTACTAGAATAAAAGACATTATAAAATAATAAGCATTTTTAATATGTTATTTAATACTTGCAACAACCAAGTGAGAGAGTATCATTAATCATAATTCCTCACCCCTGAAAGACATAGAGGTTTAGTGACCTGTTAAAGTTCACAAAGCTGGTTAGTGATGGTTTAACCAAAACCTGGTGTTCCCAGCTATTACTCAGCATACCTACTCTTTAGGAAAAGACGACTAGACATATGTATATGTATGTGAAATATGGTAGTATATGAAAGAGGAGGTGACTTACAGTGAAACTAACTGATGATAGATTTGAACCCAGTCCTGCAGATAAATCAGCGTTGTGCTCCTTGCATTGTTTCCTTTAAACTGGACCTTGGACTATTCATAAGCAGTAGTGTGGTAATAAGAGTCACACTACCTATTTGTAGTATTCTTGAGTTCACACATAACAATCTCATCTTTTCCATATGGCCATGGTGGTTACTCAGATGCCGAGGGGGCAGGGAGGGCTAGGAAAGTGTTGCAGGTTATGCGGGGAAATGTGGGGGAGATGACGCAGCCTGGGAGAAGGTAGATGTTATGCCGCTTAATGGGGAGAAGGGAGGCAGGGTTAGGGTTAGGCCAAGGGGTTCCTATCTCCAACGTAAAAGGAGTTTCTAAAGGACTTCACTCCCCTCCTCATCTATATTAAAGTGGGGGGGGGGGGGGTACCTGTGTGCGCGCTCATGTCCTAATTGGGGAGTGTTTGAAGAAAGGCATACTCCAAGGATGGCCCAGAGTGAAAATGCATACTGCCGTGTTGGCGTTGGTAGGAGCTTTAGCTTTCTTCAATCCCCGACATGCTGGGTGTGGCAAAAGTGGGTTTATAGTTGTGAGTACACAAAACAAAGTTCATTCTCTTTATTTTTCATACAACTGTAAACCTACTTTGTCCCGTCATGTAGTAATAGGCAGCTAATTTATGAAATGAATGAAAAATACAATGAATTTAACTTCTGGAAAATAGCAATTTTGTCCAAAAATCAGCAACAACACTTCGTATAACATTTGGGGCTTCTATATTTAAAAAAAAAACAAACAATAAAACAAATTCTATGCACCTACATTATAGAGTTTGAACCCTTGTCTGACATTGAAGATGCTCGCCTCCCTGTTGAGCCTTCTTCCCTCCAGTCCCTTGAAGCTCCCATAATACCGAGCCGGGGTGGATGTCTGGCTGTTGTTCTGTATTCTTTTTTTTTTCTTTAATTTTATTGTTGTTGTATTACATCTATCCCCTTTTTGCTCCTCTCTGTCCCCCTCATTCTGTATTCTTAGTTCCCTGCTTTGGCACCTGAAATTCTTCCCACCTTTCTTCAAGCCTAAATTCAAATGCTTTTGTTACCTTCTTTCACTTACTGTAAACAATAAAGTCATCTCCTTTTCTAATCCCACTTTAGGTCTATTTTCTTTAAAGCAGTTTTATCAGTGTTGCTTGCATTGCTAATTCCTGTCCTGATTATGAGTTCATCACTTCGAATTAGCACCTGTGTCTTTCTAGGGAATTTAATATTTGAGTAAGTTTAAGCATTAGGCTGCCTCTTGCACACCCCCAACTGGGAACCCCAAGGGCCCTTTGTGGGATTGACCCATTTTCTCACAACGGTGAATGTTCATGGACTGAGGAAGGAGTGGTTTAGCTAGGAACACCTGGGTAAAACCCTTAGGACAAGTGGAGGCTAGTTTTTGCTTACTTGTGCATCTTCTACCAAAGTTTTACTCCCTCCCCACATAAACAATCTGTATTTGTCAGCACAGTGACTTACGTTATTTTCTACTTAAATTTGATGTAAATTGTATCACCCTATTCCAATGTCTATGATCCCCAAATGTTTCTGACCCACTATGTCTATATCCACTGTCCTGGGTTAGCGTTTAAATTTTTCATGAGCCAAATACATACTTTCCTTGGTTCAAAAGCCAGGGATTTGGAAGAAAGGGAAAATAACTAGAGGACAGGAAAATGGTAATGTAGTAGGCAGAGTAAATCCCCAATCTCCCAAAGATGCCAACACCCTAATCCTCCTGAAACAGAATGTTTATGTCGAGTGTGGGCGTGAGATCCGGAGGATGTTTGACATCAGCTGGGTGGGCCCAGTGTAATGACGAGTCTTTAAAAGCAGAAACCGTTTCCCAGCTGAGTCAGCGGTGTGAAGAGGAGAGGTTTGAGCAGGAGAGAGGGTACCTCTTGCTGGCTCTGAAGATGGGGTGGGGGGCAGAGTCAAGGAATACAGGTGACCTCTAGAAGCTGGAAATGACCCTCAGCTGATAGCAGAGAAGTGGGGATCTCAGTCCTGTAACTGTAAAGAACTAAATTCTGCCAATAACCTGGAGCAAGGAAATTGGTCCCCTGAAGCTTATAGCAAAAAAGGAACACAGCCCTGCCAACACCTTGACTTTTAGCCTTGTCGAACCCTGTGTCAGATTTCCAACCGACAGAATTGTAAAATAATTTGTTGAAGCCCCTGTGTATGGTCACTTGTTTTGGCAGCATTAGAAAACTAAAGCAGGTAATAAACAGATACTTCTGGATTCAAGCCTGCATTTTCTCCATCTAGCTCTCAGCTCCCTAGTGGCCACCTGCAGTTAATCCAGGTTGTGAATACTAGCAGTTCACAGACAGCATGGATTGTTTGCGTCTAGGCTGGCCAGAACACATCTGTCTGCTGAGACCAGCCGGTGAAAACCTTAAAGGACTCATGGTTAGGTCAGGCCCACCCAGGTAATCTGGGTGATCTTCCTATGTTCGGGTGAATTGATTCAGACTGTAATTAACATCTACATAGCAGGCTGTGATTCTGTATCGGGTTCTTGTGTTACATGTACATCATTCCACATGCTGAATGGGTTTAAAAAGTGGCCTTAATGTTGATCTATTCTGGAGTTTTATACTTTTCTCATTGTGTCCGCATACCCCCCCAAGCAAAAAAAAAAAAAAAAATTACATTGAAGCCCATTGTCACGTATTTTACTGAAATATTTGTAATGCATTGAGTTCTTGTTGAGGGTGTGGGAGAATGCTGATTTAAACCCATCAAGTTGCTGCATACCCACTAATAGTTTGAAAAACACTGAAGATACCATTTTTTCAATTCTCCCTTTCAACTCCTTTCCCAGCAAGAGGACCTCTCCTCTTAATTACTGAGGCAGCTGGTGGGAGAGGCTCTCTACACTGGAGAAGCAAGACACAGGACCTTTCCTATTCTGGGCAGTGAGAGGACCAGAATTCTGGTTGCAGCTCCAGGGTTTTGCTTTGTTTTGTTTTGTTTTGTTTTTAAGATTTTATTTATTATTTTCAGATAGAGAGGAAAGGAGAGAGGGAGAGATATATCAATGTATGGTTGCCTTTCTCCTGCCTGCAGCTATAAACCTGGTTGGGGAATCGAACCAGTGACCTTTAGGTTCATAGGCTGGTGCTTTATCCACTGTGCCACCAGCTAGGGCTAGCTCCAGGGTTTTAAGGTGAACACAGCCCTAGGTACAATGATACAGAAGGGAGAAACAGGGTCCTTCTACACCAAAAAGATAAATTAGAGGCTTTATTTGGGGAATTTATTTCCAAATTGAAATAAAATTACAACTCTGAAAGTTGATGCCATTCTAGTTTTTAATATCTATACAGGCTGGTATACATCTCGTCATGTGTTTGGTTTTTTTATTTGTAGTTGTAAGAAAATAACCATTAGCCCTTACATCTTAGAAATAAAAACCCACGTTCAGCTTTGAGGATATGAAATTATTTACCCTGCTGTTAATACAACTTAAAATAATCTCATGACTAGCCAAAAGTCTTACTGATATGCCTGATCTAATAAAATGTATCATTTCTTACTATGTGGTTTTTTAAAATTGTTCTAATTTAATCATATTCCCTTTAAAAGCTAATGCATTTGTATGGCTCAAAGTTTTTTTAAAACAGCGTGCAAGGAAATCTTTCTCCCTGCCTCTCTGGCCCAGAGTTACCAGCTTCATGACTGTGTGGCGTCCCATTTTGTAGCTGCACTGCCTCATGCTAACAGAAACCAAAGCAAGAAACGAAACGTTAACACAAAGGCAGTTTGGTACCTGTGCAAGTATTTCTACAGAATCAGTTCTGCGAGTGGGACTGTAGGGGCAAAGGGATACCTGCAGTTGTCATTTTGATAGGGCAGCTAAATATAAGGGTTTGGGGGTTTTTTAACCCATTTCCTTTCCAGCACTGTTTTTGATGTTTTGCAGTCTTATAGTTCACATGAAAATGAGAATTTTTATGTTCCAAGCCATTTATATATTTCTTTTTCTGTGAGCTGTTTATACCTATTTTTCTGTTGGTGTTTTCATATGTAGGGTTAAGTATGTGTAAATGCAGTCTAATTGTATCAGTACTTTTATGCATGTTGTGCCACTGAGATTATATGTTATTTTTTCGGTGTCTTTGAATTTTCAAATACAACCTCCGTCTAAAGTATTCAAAAGCTTTTCATCTCTACCTGAAAATGAATAAAACAAACATTTTTCTCCTTTTGTTTGTGTCACTTATTTAGAACTCTGGCTATTCAAATTGTCCCCAACTTTAGAATGTACATGTACTCCAGAAATCATGTTGTGGTTGTTTGGAACTTAGAATATCCACATTCCTGTAGAAACAGCGTTATGATTGATGAGGTCTTCTTGTAGTCTTAATCTGAGTTGAGGCTGTCATGTTGAAACTGTCTTAAAAATTTTAGGAGAGATAAGAAATAGTTCTGCTTTTGTTGGCAGTAGCTTACAGGAGTTGGGTTTTCTGTCTTCCTGTTCCCACTTTCCCCTGATCTGCGAAACCTAGGCACGTGACCCTTTGGTTAGTGTGTGGCCTATCTTACTCAAAAGTATTCCGCGCTTAGAGCGTTTGTTGAGCATGGGATGTGAACAGTTACCAGCGATGTTCACATTGCTCCTTTGAGAATTTCTGAGACATCAGTCACATATTGGCCAATGGAACAAGGTCTCTGTCCTTGGCCCCAAACTCTACCTACTGTGCTGAGTAGTTGCGGAAGTTTTGTTGCTCTAGTCTTCCAGTTGACTTTATGTTGTGGAGCAAAAACAGATTCGTTGTTTTCTTAAATGCAAAAGTAGCACTATCAATTTAATCTTCTAGTAGTTCATTATAGATATAAACCTAACAGCAGCACTGTTTATTTTTTAAAAACATGTCTTTCATAGCTGCACGTATTTGATGCATTTTAGTAACTTCATCATAGCCCCAGGTTACCCCCTCCCCTCAACTCTTGTAACCCCTCAACTCTTGTAACCTCATCCAGGTACTGCAGTAAGTGCTTTTCTTGTAGTTTTGCTTTTAGCCATTTTCCCCTGAGAGTCTTTTCAAATGAATATAGCCTTGAGGTTAGAATAAACCTGACTAATACGTGTTTTCATGATAGGTGCCTAGGGTTCAACAGTAAGAAAGCAGCCATTTATAAGTCCTGTGATTTGTTGGAAAGAGGAACAGGATCTTCATTAGTGGTTGAGGCCTTAAAGTTCCATGGTAGGCCAAATATGCCAAAATTGAAGTCAAAATAATAAACTTTTGAAAAGTTTGGGACCAGAATATGAAAATCTTGGAAAACCCAGCAAAAAATGCTTAGCTACAAAGCAATATATATAAGAAAGGCTCAATATTGTTCTACAGAAAAACAGTGATCTTTGTTTCAACAAATGTTGTGTGGCCACCCCATGACATATCCTACTTGGAGTCAAACTCTCGGTGCTTTGGGAATGCCTTGGAAGGGCACACAAACCACTCCTGAGGGAGAGGAAGGCTCTTAAGAGGATAAGGCATCGAAACTAGAATCTTAAGGGCTAACAGATGTTTAGCAGTCAGAAGTGGGAGGTAAAGAGACAAGGACAGGAGCATTCCAGTCATGGAAGCAAGGGAGTGTGGACAGGAGTTTAATAAAAGGGTGCATACTGCCGAGTTTAAGAGTTAAGGAATGGGGAAGAAAGATAAACCCAGAGGGTACTCAGGTACCAGGGAAAGAGGGGCCTTGTGTTCCTTATTTACCTTCAGGTAAAGGGAGCCATTCAGACCTGCAAAGGAAGTGATCTTGTGATCTTTGCTTATGTAGAGAACAGGGAACATAGAGAATGGATTGAAGTGAGGCAAGACTAGAGACAAGGAGACCTATTAGGGAAGGGCTATTGCAAGTGATGCAGTAATGGTGTATACAAAGACTTCCCTTTAGTGCATATAAATTACTGGAGATGGGGCAAAAAAAGAAAGTTTAAGAAGAAAGACCTGACCAGATTGTGTTAAGTATCTTTAACAGCACCTAACTGCTTTATTTGGAGGAACTAGGAATAGCATGATACATTTGTGAGAATAAATTATTCTGACAAGCTTCATGTTAAGATCTTTGAAAACTATATGTTGTGGTGGTATATTCAATGTTATAGGTTGTAGTTTGAAGCCCCTTAATCTTAACACAGTTGGCACTGGTATGAGTGATTACTCCAAACATAAAAAAAATGATTAGAAAACCACGTATAGTTAGGCATATTGTCCTAGATGTTTTAATTTAAATATACTTAAGAGTTGCCCTTCTTCAATAAAACCACATCCAACGCCCATATATTATATAGTTTCCAGTGTTTCTTTTGAATTTTGCCAGAATTTTACAGTGAATGCAAAGTTATTCTGGGTTACTTTCTCACCGTAGGCTTTTACTTTTACAGTTGTCTCACCCATACATAGTTTAACAGCACCTTTCTTCCCTTTAAGTACTCATCTTTGTTGAAATTTTCAAAAATAACTTGTTTCCATACAAATGCAGTGTTTTGTTTATCTATCACTGGTTTATGTAATATAATAGTTCATTTAGTTCACACATGAACACAGTTAGCATAAACAGATGAGGATAAACACAAGTGATTCTTAGTAAGCTTGCAGTTCAAGTGATGGAAGTAAAAGTGAGATGATGTACTAGCCATGAGCACCTGGCTGTTGTCATCAGTTGAGTTTTACCAGGAAAGAGCAATATAAAAATGTGTGAAATTTTGAGGTTCTTGAACAGACAAAAAGATGGTAGATGTTCCAGTCATTGGGTTTAATTAACCCTGTGTGTGCTACTTAACCAGCTATGTGAACTTGGACAAGTTATACAATTTTTCTGTGCTTCATTTTCCTTCGCAGTAAAAGGAATTAGTAGTCTGGTTCTTAAGGTTATTGTGTAAATTAAATGAGACAGTCAATATTCAATGTCTGACGTGCGCATTAATGTTTCTTCTTTGCTACCAATACCCTGCAGGCTAGTAAATTTCTTAAGCTATATTCATGGTATAGCTTGCCTATATAGAGTACTCCGGCTGACCAGAAGCAGAGTTTAGCTTGAAAGGAGCACTTTGTGATTTGTCTTTATCGATACTGTTGAAGTAGATATCGATTCTTATGACATGTTTTCTTTCTAACAGGCTGTAAAATTAAAGCACTGAGAGCCAAGACAAACACGTATATCAAGACACCTGTTCGCGGTGAAGAGCCTATTTTTGTTGTCACTGGACGGAAAGAAGATGTTGCTATGGCCAAAAGAGAGATCCTGTCCGCCGCAGAGCACTTCTCCATGATTCGTGCTTCTCGAAACAAAAATGGCCCTGCCCTGGGAGGGTTGTCCAGTCCTAACCTGCCTGGCCAAACCACCGTTCAAGTGAGGGTCCCGTATCGTGTGGTAGGGTTAGTAGTTGGCCCCAAAGGAGCAACTATTAAAAGAATTCAACAGCAGACCCACACGTACATAGTAACTCCAAGCAGAGATAAGGAGCCTGTCTTTGAAGTGACAGGGATGCCTGAAAATGTTGACCGAGCACGAGAAGAAATAGAAATGCACATCGCCATGCGTACAGGAAACTACATTGAGCTCAACGAAGAGAATGATTTCCATTACAACGGTACCGATGTAAGCTTTGAAAGCGGCACTCTAAGCTCTGCGTGGCTCTCCTCCAACCCAGTTCCTCCTAGCCGTGCAAGAATGATCTCCAATTATCGAAATGATAGCTCCAGTTCTCTGGGAAGTGGTTCCACAGATTCCTACTTCGGAAGCAATAGGCTGGCTGACTTCAGTCCAACAAGCCCGTTTAGCACAGGAAACTTTTGGTTTGGAGATACACTACCATCTGTAGGCTCAGATGATCTTGCGGTTGATTCTCCTGCCTTTGACTCTTTACCAACATCAGCGCAAACTATCTGGACTCCATTCGAACCAGTTAACCCACTCTCCGGCTTTGGGAGTGATCCTTCTGGTAACATGAAGACTCAGCGTAGAGGAAGTCAGCCATCTACTCCTCGTCTCTCTCCTACGTTTCCTGAGAGCATTGAGCACCCACTTGCTCGGAGGGTTAGGAGCGACCCACCTAGTACAGGCAACCATGTTGGCCTTCCAATATACATCCCTGCTTTTTCTAATGGTACCAATAGTTACTCCTCTTCCAATGGTGGTTCCACCTCTAGCTCACCTCCAGAATCAAGACGAAAGCATGATTGTGTGATCTGCTTTGAGAATGAAGTTATTGCTGCCCTAGTTCCATGTGGCCACAACCTCTTCTGCATGGAATGTGCCAACAAGATCTGTGAAAAGAGAACGCCATCATGTCCAGTTTGCCAGACAGCTGTTACTCAGGCAATCCAGATTCACTCTTAACTATATATATATACATAAATACTATATCTCTATATGGACTCGTAAAGGCATGGGTATAAAGGTACCCCAGTAAACTTCCTAATGAATTCTTATGACTGTTATCAGGCTTTATTGGGATTAGGCTAAAGTTGTTTAGTAAACTTATAAAAGGCTGCTATGGTAACACTAAACCTAAGTGGTCTCTTGTCTATTAGTTTGGTTTGAATTACTAATATTATCCTGTAGACCCAGAGACATAGCTTGTATAAGAATTGCTAAAACTGAAGTTCAACTCGATTGAGTGAATGTGAGCCTGTGAGGAAAGTATATACGTCTAAGATTTCAGAACAATGGGTCCCAAAGCCTGACCACATTAAGAGTTTATGGAGGGTACATGGCATTACAGGTGATTCAGACACTTCCAGGGCTGCCTTCTTTCACACTGCCAGTTTTGACAAAACAGGTTTGTTTGTTTTTTATTTGACAACAACTTATGCCTAACTCTGCAGGATTACAAGTAACTTTTTAATGCATTGTGATTACTGGTAATAATAGGGCTGATGGCAGTTTACTCAATCACTGGTTATAATTTGGGACAAAAAACTGCTACATTGACCTTCATCTCGCCCAGCTGGTGTGATCAGTGGATCAGGAATGCAATTGTGTCGATTGTGAATTCCTCCCCATTGCCTCCCTCCGTGAAATGTGGAAACGGCCTCCTGGGTTTTCCCATTTCAGGAAGGGCTTTGGGATTCACCTATATTGGCTAATAATTGAGGATGTGAACATTCCATTCATTAGTCTGATCAAGCTATTGATGAATTTTTAGACTAGATCAAAATGTGAAACATTTTATGTTCAATCCATATTTGTCTTGCACATTATAAATATATTTTTATTTTTGGTAATTTAGGGAAGGGGAAGGGAGAGAGGGATAATAATGCCCTTAGCATAATTCACAAAAGCAGCTGTGATGACCTCCAATCAGTTTACTTCATTTCAAAACTATTTCCAATCACAAGGAAAGATTTAAGATACACTTTTACATTTCACCTGTGGATGTCTGTGACTTACTTCATCCTCAGTATGTTCCCAAATCTATGCTGGCATTGACAGGACAAAATATTGTACTGGTGGGTTTTTCTACTAATTATTTTTTGAAATGTTATTTTCCCAACACAAAAGAGCTTTTTTTTCTCAGTATAACGAAAATTGAAATCCTACGTGTATTGAATAGTAAATAGACAAATTTTATTTTTTATTTCCACTTGAAGAGTTACATTTCGTATAAAAGTTTACAAATAACGGTTTTTATTTTGATTTTTTTCAGTATAAAAAAATTGCCTTGATGGCATATTATAATGTAATGCTAATTGCTTGTAGGATAGTTAAATGTCAGTATTGAAACCTAATCCTTAGCTGCCGTCTTGTAGATATGAACGAATGTTCACCAAGCATGTATTTTGTATTTTGTTGCATTGTACACTGCAACTAATAAGCCAAGGAATTGACATATATATTAGGTGCGTGTACTGTTTCTAAAACCACAAACTAAGAATGATAAATTATCAATATAGTTTAGTATTTGCTAATTTTACTACACTCTTTTGTTATGTATATGTAGGGAAGTCATAGGGATTATAAATTCAATTTGAGTAAAGTTTAAAACCATATATTTTATGATAAAGGGCCTTTAACTTAAGATGGCCAAAGCACTGATATTATATATTTGCTGTAAAGAGAATTATAAGAGTTTTATTTTTCTGATATTAAAAGTTACTTAATAAAGACTTGTTTCCATTAACTTAAATGTATTCTCAGTGTGTTTTTCATGCAATCATTAGTTTCAGTCTACCGGAAGATACCTACATCCAAAATGGAATCTTTCCTTCTATTTTCTTTGACAAAGCTCCCCCTTCAGTACCTCTGTTCTTTTGAGTTTTAGTATGTTGTTAGTGTTAAGTGTGTCACTAGTGTTCCTATTTAAATTTAGCTTTTTCTTTAAATGGTGTTACATTATAGTAAAATTAGAGATTTGGCTAGTTTTAGGTTTTTCAGTTGCATGTTTGTGTAGGTGAGCACAAATAATCCTATTAATTATAAATGAAATAGAAAATGACTATATAATGTTAACTTAAACCCTGACTTCAGCTTAGACTCTAGTCTCCATCCTTTGTTAAATGTTTGTCTTTTTAATCAACAAATATACAAAACTTTGGGTTTTTTTCCTAATATGAAGGTACACATACAAGGTGGGCCAGAGTAGGATTATAGTTGTCATTATGGAAAACTACAGGGGTAAGCAAAAGGAAGTTCACAGTTGTTCGTATGAAGAAGACACATAGGTTAGGATTATTGCAGTGGCTTTATTAACTGTTTCCTGTACTAACAGCTGTAAACTGCTTTGTACTCACAACTGGTAAACCTACTTTTGCCACTCCTGTATATAATTCGCCAGATACTTTCTGAAAGGTTTTGTTGTTTGCAAAAAGACTACTCCATTGATGGAATTGATTTGATGACCCTGGTTGGAGTAAATTGTTGCCATTTGTTAGCAAGCAAGAATAAAGATACTGCTAAGATTGTTCTAAAGAAACAAATTCTATTCATTCTTAACACTTGGAGGTTCTTATTGCACACCCATAGTAAGTCTTTTTATTGTTGGTTTTAGATTCTTAGGCTGTGCCACAAGACTGGAGTATATAGATTTGATGATGGGCAAGATCATTGCCCCAGAATTATTTTGCTAATTCAGGGTTAGTCTCCAGAAGTATGAAAGTTACATTATTTGGGTGTGTTACAGTATTTATACAATTCCAGTATACACACGTGATGAGTAAGAATTTCTTAACTTTGACCCAATATAAGGTTAAGATCTTTCAGAGGATGAATCTACTTTGAAGGCTTTCTGTATTAGAGGAAACCAAAACTTCGTCTGAAACGAATGTTAGCCAAGATAAGCACTTAGCAGATTCCAAGTCTGGATCTGCCCTGCCTTTCCTGCCTGAGTTAATTTTCTTGCTTATGGAAGTATTGAGGGGGCGGAGCTCCAGGAACCCTGTGACCCTGCATTTCCGGGGAATCAAAACCCCACACTGGGTAATCTGCAATGTGAATAATCAAAAATTAGGCAAACCCATTGAGAAGGACTTGACAATATTCTATTTTTACAACTTTGGAGAATAGATGCTAACCTGAAAACATGCAGTTTGGCTAGCTGCTTAATTATGATGTGTAATGATAACGTAATTCTTTCTATAAAAGATTTTAAGGGGACTCCCCTTGCAAAATAAGTTTTTAGCAAGGGTAAGGAAGGCTAGCTGGAATAACTAGGGTTAGGAAATTGGTGTATTTTGTTACACTTGAAATTAATGTTAGTAAATCTGTAAAACAATCTGCCACCTACTCTTCCCCCTAATTTCTACTTGTCTCATTGCAAAAGTTCATATAATAGTGTTAGGGTTATTTTATGATACTTCGAGAACATTTTTTTCATGTTAGTATACTCGCATAATTTAGCGGTTGCAGTAATACTGTTTTATGGCTATTTCATACCTTAACCATTTTCTATTAGTGATCGAAGTAACTGTGGTCTCCACTAGCACTGACTAAATAGGGAGGAACATCGAGAAACCTAAGGAGATTCCATTTAATAGAGATTAAGGATAGGTATTCTTTTTAAACTGTTATACCTTCCTACTTGGATATCTTAGAGTAATTATTTTCCTTTTAGTATCTTCAGCTGACCATTGAGGTCTTTGGAAATTAGGAAAAAATGTTAAACTTCCCTGCCGGTTGGGATAGTCTATGCTGCCTCTGTATTGGTATTTATCTGCTATTACATTTTTTTATTTTTTAAGATTTTATTTCATTATTTTTAGAAAGAGGGGAAGGGAGAGAGGCAGAGAGGGAGAGAGACATCAATGCATGGTTGCTTTTCACCTGCCTCCAGCCACAGACCTTATTGGAGACCTGGTTTGCAACCTGGTCATGTGCCCTGGCTGGGGAATCGAACCTGCGACCTTTGGGTTCGCAGGCCGGCGCCTTAACCACTGTGCTACCAGCCAGGGCTGCTATTACATTTTAAAGGTAGCATTGGTGCACCAGTGCAAGAGAACTGCCATAGGGAGGAGGGTGGGGTTAGATGCTTTACATAGTTAACAATTCATTGGCCAATTCTTGCTGGGGATTGGAAGGCAAAAGAGGGAAATGGCTGAAGAGAAACTAAGTAGGTCCTCTGGGTATTTTTTAGAGGTCTCTGGGAGAAAGCAGAAGTTTTTTAACTGATTTCCAAATGAGTTTCACTGCTTCAGTGTTTAAAATTATAAATTTGCAATATTTGTAAGTGTGCGTAAGTACCTTCTTAAATTTACAGTCTGCAAGAATGCACTTAAGGACCTAAGTCTTAAAGAGGAGCTATGATACACATACACAGCAAACTGAAAACAGCTGGCTTAGTGAGACGCTTGCTAGTTTAAGACAGTGAGGACCAAGGCTCTTTGTTCTCAACCTGTCAGCAACATTCCAGTGTTTACCCAAAGCCTCTAGCAGTTTATGTATAATTCACTGCACACACATACTAATATTGAACATCAAAATGGGAAAAGTCAGTGTCACCATCTCAAGGGCTATACAAAAAACCCTCAAGTATAGAGACAACCTACTTATGCCCCAGAGGGTCTGTGAAATTAGAATGTTCTTGGATGAGTTAACAGTAGGCTCTAATCAAAAATGAACATTTGGGTTGTTTTTTTTTAGTGTGATCCTAGAACTGTAAGAAAAGCAGTATTATATAAAACGGGAAAGTCAGTTTTGAGTTATTTCTGTTTTAAAGCACCAAAGCTTTTAAGTATTCCCTATTTCCCAAGGTCAAATGCAAACAACTTTTGACATAATGTATTCCTGCCATCTCCGGCATTATAAGAAGGGACTTTAATGGGGGGGTGGGGGTTCCAGTCCTGAATCAGATGCCAACTGGCATGGAAACAGCACTGTACTTGAAAGATAAATCTAGAACAATAGAGCTAAGACTTCAAGAAGGATTGGGGGAATCCTTGATAGCTTGTAGATTGTGTAGTGCTAAAACATTTGTAAATTACCTAGATTTTAAAGTTTTTGAGGTTCACTATTCAGGTGACATTTAAAATAATCGAGTTGAACAAATAGCCATGCCTGCTACTGTTAAGAAATCATTACTGAGTACCTTTGAGGTAAAATTTCCTGAAAGGAAGACCAAACCACAGGAAAATGGGGGTTGGCCAGATAATTTCTTCCATGTTGCTGGAATCTGCATTTATTGAAATAATTTGAAGAATTGTGTATGTGTGAGAGTAACCGTGTGAGTGTCTAAAAGCAGCCCTTACAGCTACTTTAAACAGCCTACCACCTCAGTTAAGCAGGTAAGTCCTAGTACTTTTTTCACAAGTAATCCTCAGTTCTAAGATTGCATTTGTGGTCAAGGAGTACAGAAATGGTGGTTTTGCTTTTACTTTCTTTACTAGTAGACAAGCCTTCTCTTGACCTATTCTATTTCCTCAAACTTGTTCGTAAACTTGCCCCCAATCTTTTTAAAATCTTCCCCAGGAGTAGTAGTCTGCTATCCCTTCCACCACCACCCTTGGGTAAGTAAACTTCCCAGTAAAAGATTCAGTTGAACTCCAACTCTGTCCCCCTGAGACCTTTTAAACCCAAGCAGAGCACCGAGGGGGGATTGAGCACGGAACCACTTTTAGCACACCTGGCTTTTCCGTCATTTCCCATGCTTTTCTTGGTCATGTCGTTTTGCAAAATGCTCCTGGGCTAGGCCTACAGAATTTATTTTTCATCTTTGAATTCTGTTTCAATTCAAATCCTTTTCATGTCTGGCTTCAGTAGAGGGCATCTAATCCTATATTTTGCATATTATGTGCTTTGAGGTCTTACTTTCCTTATTTGTAAAATGGAAATAAAAACCTATGAGGACTACATGAAATTCAAGGAAGACTGAGACCTAAAGGTGCTGTGAAATAAATGACTTGCTTTTCCTAGGATAGGTAGGAAACTCAGCATGACCCTAAACAACATATTGTGCTACTGAGAGCAATGTAAAGTAAAAGGCCCTTGGGTTTTACAACACACCTCTAGTTGGGTGACCCAGTTAGTACGAAGTGGACTCGGGTGCATCATCATATTCGATCTTTACCACAGCCCTGGGGGTGTGGGAACTGGCATGTTCATTTTGCTGAGGGAAAAAGAAAAGTTGAGTAAGAATTTAACTGACTTATAACAATGAAAATCCCCAACTCTAAAAGTGTTTTCAGAAAGATTTCACAGAATATGTCACACCTGAGGCGTGAACATTTTTCATTTAACTCAGTGGTTCTCCAATTCCTGGGCATGCCTGTCAGCAGATTTCTGTGGGACTTAATACAGTAGGGTTAATTTTGTTTTCAAACTATCGTTTTAAAACAACTATAATAATGACGAAGAACTTGGGCTAGATTAAGGCACCAGTTCTTTGTGAGCTCATACTGAGCTCTATAAAGTGCCTGGCCAAGCAAATGAAATTTCAAAATTGGCCAAAACTGGTCAAATTGGGATTTGGAGGCTCTTTGTTTCATCTTTGAGGCCATAGCATGAGCAGATACTGGCCTGTCCACATAACTTTGTTGACTTTCTGAGGAATTAGTCTTTCCAGAATCATTGGACATCCCTTTACTTAATGGTTGTAATCTAGTGTGTAGTTTGCCTTACACTGGAAAGAAAATTTAAAATGGGAGACAGACCTCATCTGTTTTATTGGATACATTTCAACCTCCAGCTGCCTTCCCCATCCTGACCCTCAAATTTCACGGCATTTTCACATCTTCCTCCAAAAATCTGTTTAAGTCAGTGTACTGACCTGTGTCTCTTGGTGTTCTGAGACCCCAGTTTCAACGTGTACTGTAGGGGTAAGGGGTTCCCGTACCACCAACTAGCAATTCTCAGACATAAACAAGGTGTCCCAAGAATTCACCTCAATTCTGACACAACTCTTAAAAACATTCAAACCCCATGGCTGAAAGTCTTAAAGAAAAGGGTTTATTGGGCCATTGCTGGGGGTTTGGGGGCGGGGGGGCCGGGTCCTAGGCATGGAGTCTATAAACCGCCGATGGCAGTGCCAAGTAGAAAAAAGTCAGTGTGCCACTCACTCCTGGAGTCGCCCGAGACAAAGGGCGTTGGGAGAAGAGGGTGGGGGGTGTAATTCTGAGAGGGGGCAGAGCCCCCTAAGGAGGAAGCCGGCTCCCTTGGGTTGGTTGTAGACTGCAGTCTGGCGAGCTCGTGTGGAAACAAGTAGGGGTGATGGCGCCCCGCTGTTGGCCAGCTGGAGATGACCAGGTTCCGACAGGTCAGGAGTGGGAGCAGCCTTAGCGCTTATTAACAGGCGAACTTCTGTCTCGTGCCGCAGCCCACCGTAATTTCATTGAGTGCATCCCAGAAATGTCCTCTTGTCACTCTGCCTGGTGACAGCATCAGATCCTGCAGGTTGAGGGCTCAGTCGCCCTGCCCCTCTCCCTTAGGTGCCCGTGCAAGCCCATGTTCACCTGGCGGTGAAGTGGGCCCCATGCCCTCCACCTCAGGTGGGATTAATTTGCTCGAGAACTCGGGAAACACTTGACTTCCTAGATCAGTGCTTTGTTATTAAGAAGATGAAACAGGAACAGCCAAATGGAAGAGGTGCACAGAGCAAGGTGTCGGGGGAGGGCACATCCCTCTCCAGTCTCCCACTGACGGGAAACTGAGCCCTGTCCTCTTAGGTTTTACGGAGGCTTCGTTACATGGTCAGGATTCCGTCAATACCCGGCCATGGGAGACTGAGTCCACCAACGCCCATCTTAGGTGAGATCCAAGTCACATGTTAGCAAAGCAAGAGACACCTGTGTGGGATGCGGGCCCCTCACCCCTGCCCATTACCGCTCCCTTGCCCTTGAGCACTTCTGAGAATCAAACCAGGATCCCTGGGCCTCAGGCCCCGACCTTCACAAAGCCGCCTCTTAGGCTCTCCAGGGCCTCGGGATCTCTGCTGCCAAACGCAGACCACTGTGCCCCAGGGTGGCTTGCTAGCTCAGCAGGCCCTCCGGCTCCTGCCCCTGCCACCTGGGAATGAATTCGGTGAAAAGTACTGTGTAGAACAATAAAGAACTAAGCTGCCTAAGAACCCATGTTATGGGTGCTCAGGACGGCGTCTTTCTGAAGGTCTTGTTTTTCAGTGATTTCCCCATTGGCCCCGGTTTCCTCGGAAGGAACCAGAGGTCTTCAGAAGCACCACCTCCAGGGCTCTGGAGGAGTTGGGGGTGCAGCCCTCCTTGTATCATTCACTCCGCGTCCTCAAAAGATGGGGTGGGGATAGAAAAAGCCACCCAAGTGTGAGTCCTTGGGCCTCTTCCAGGTCTGTAAGCCGCGTGCCCAGGCTGTGCAGCTCCGAAGCCACTGGGGGCTAATCCTGGTGGGCTTCACCCTCCAGGGCTTGATGGTAACACCGGTGTGGTCCAGCAAAGCTCCAGGTGGATCTGTCGCTTGTCCCTCAAATCTTGAGGAATCCCAGGCTCATCTCCAAAGGGACCACGACCCACTTCAGACCTTCCCACCTCCTACCGTGAGTTTTAAGAACAAACACTCCCTTGAACCAGAGCTGCTCATTCCCACCTGAACATTCGAGTCCCCTGGGAGCAGTTGTGGATGCGCTGATGCCGAGTCTGCCCCTTGGGGTTCCGTTGGGAGGAGGTGCTGGTGAGGGTGTGAAGCTCTGCAAAGCCGGGGTTATAGACTATGCTGCAGGCCTGAAATGGCTTTAAAGCCTGTTTCAATTGGATCAATGAGCATTTCGCATTTTCTGAGCAACATCCATATTTGATAGAGATATCATATAAGCAACCTAAGTCCCTGCATAACCTCCCACGAGTAAAATCAATGCTCCTAGGTGTTTGTCACATGTCACAAACCTCTGGGGTGACGGCTTCTGTCTGAGGCAGGTGGGATTGAGACGTTTGGAGACCCGTCCTGCTCCCGCGTGTGCCAAGCTTTGTCATGAGAGGAAAACCGCCAGCTTCATGACGGTTATTGATTTTCCCTGGGCTTCTGGGAACCTCTTTCTCATTTGAGTTGGTGCCTGGGTTTCCCCAGGGTCAGCTTCAAGGGCTTCATAGGCTGCATAGTTGCATTTGCCTCTGAACAAAAGTAAAAGAGGAACAAAAGCTCTGTGCTTGAGCAACAATTCTATTTTGACCAGGAAAGAGGGCACAGGTGGGCTGGGGGTTGGGGAGGGGACATCGACAGTAATCAGCGGACAGGGAGGCCCAAGCCAGGGAGACAGTCTCCTCCACCTCCAGAGTCCTCAGACTTTGGGGGCCTCTGGTACTCTCACCAAGTGCCCCCACTTTCTTGTTTCTTCATTCTTGAAAGAGCTCCTTACATGATCGCATTTGACCAGCCCTGTGCGACAGATCTGCAGATGAGGAGGGAAATGAGGTTGCCAGCACTGGACACCAGGAGGCTCTGATGGCAGGGCAAGGACTGGGGAGCTGAGCCCACACTGGCCACTGGCTGGCAACAACCTCTCCCAGTGCCAGCCTGCTGCAAGCTCTCGGAGCTCACAGCTTAGGTTACCTGTGGTGTGAAAGAATTTCATTCACAAATACTACCTGCCCATTCCGCGTTGTCCACAGTAATCAGACACTGTTATTCTACACGCTGCCCTACTACCTACAAGGCCAGCCTGGCCCACTTAGCAGGTACAGAGCAGTGTGGGGTGACTGAGGGTGGATGTGAACCCACATCGCTGTCTCTTCACCCCCCATCCCCATGGCACACCCTGAAGCCTTATGAGCAGCCTCCTTTTAACTGATACATCAGCATGATTCTAAGGCATGGCACCATTCAACCTCAGGATAGCTCCCAAAGTGAAGCCATGCGGGGGCTAGCCCTGTGGTGGTATCCGCACGCAGAGCATCCAGCAAGTTTAGAGTGGGGTCCACATGCTGTTTCAGGAAGGGGAGGAGACTCGGCGAGAATAAAAGTACAACTGAGACTGACCCGGGGAGACGGCAGAGATAAAGGCGACCTTCTACCCTGCAGACCAGACCCTTGACTGGAAGACCAGTAGAAAGAGGAGCGTGGCTCCATCAGATTCCTGACCTGGGATGCAGGTTCTGGGGAAGGGCAGGGTGGTGACCAGTCCTGCCTGCAGCCCTTTTGACCAGGGACAACTGGACTTGGCCAGGCAGAGGGATGTGGCTCTGGAGGTGGCAGCTGAAAACTCAGGATGATGCCTCTGTAAGGGCCACCAGCCCCTGCTGTCCCCAGGCCTCTGGCCTCTCCTTGCACCCAGCCACCCTCCTTTATTCCCTCCCACTGACATTTGTCAGCTGGGCCCAGCATTCAGCCTGGGAAACAGACACATAAAAACTCTCCTTCCCACTCCAACCTCCCCTGGCATTTAGGAAACAGGACTTGAGTGTGGTCTAATGCTGATTGAATTCCTTCCATTTGGGCAGCATCGTGTGCCCTTGGCACAGATGAGGAAAGGAGCAGGAAGGGTTTAAATAGCACACAACTGGCCAATTTGCACTGCCAACCAAAAAAATCCAGGTGATGCAATGTGTTGCAACTGTCTCTGGCATGGGCTGGGGTCTGGCTCTGCATTTTTAAGAGCACATGTTGGGTTCGTGGGATGGAAATAAACATCAAGCCTAAGTTCGGTTGCAGGCTCGGGGACCATCACAGGGTGTGGTTGCCGTTCGGACTGCAATGTGCTTTGAGGTCCAAATAAACTGTGGTTGTCATCTATCCAGGGCCTCAGGCCCCCTCAGGTAACTTGTGGTCATCAGGCACTGTTGAAATCAGCTATTTCTAGGAACTGGAAATGGAGACTGCTGTAAAAGGAAGCCACTTCTTGGGGTTGCTCTTAAAGGCATGGATATGAGCACCAAGGAATGGCTGCCTCAGGCCAGTCTCCTGATTGCAGATAAATACTGAGACTTTTGAGAGAGCCCACATCAAGAATGCAGAGCGTTTACTTACAAAGGAAGCTTTCCATCACTGTATTAGTTCCTACACCTATTACAACCAGGGGAGGACTGTCCTGGGGCAAGGGTGCTGGGCCGTCTTCTAGTTTTGCTCAGTAGCCAGTAAGGCAGCTTTGTACCTCAGCAAAATGACAGGGACACCACCCAGGGACCTTATGAGTGACTAAAATATTACTTGCACAGATGCTAAGCATCTTGACTCGGGGTGAGAATAAGGTCGCTACCCCTGCAGCCACCTTTGTTTTCCTTGCCCTGAAAGGAGGAAATGGGCTTTATCAGGATGCTCTAGAATTGGCTTCTGTTTGCATTTGAGACCTTTTAGGTCTTAAGGCATTTCACACTACTGTCTTCCTATTTGAGGTCAAGGGCCCATCTTGAATGGCTAAGAAAAGCAACAGGACTTAAAAAGCATTTTTGCTCAAAATCACATCATGATTAGTTAGTTGAAGCTGGATTGAGAAACTCCAATCTTCTATCTTGCATCCTGCTACCTCATTGTTACCTGGCTGCAATTTTTCCCGCACCCCTCTCCCTGAAAAGTTCTGCCAGAGGAAGAAGCCATCTGTCATCGTTAGATGCCTATATTCCACCATTAGAGCTTGCTCTCTTTCGCTTAAGACATGAGTATGAACTGAAGTACACGTAGTCTGAAAAGGAAGGTTTCTCTAAGCCAGGGATCAGCGAACTTTCTGCAAAGGGCCAGCTTACTGCCTTAGGTTCTGCAGGGCATACGCGGTCAGTACCACAGCTCTGCTGATGGAGCACAGAAATAGCCGTAGACCACATAACAAATGAACAAACCACTGTTCATGGGTGCTGACATTTAAATTTCATGTGATCTTCCCGTCACAAAATAATACGTGTCCTCTGAGAGGAATTTCACACCATTTAAAAGTGTGAAAACCATTCTAGCCCACAAGGGCCAGACCTTTGCTGTAAGGTGACCTCAGTCCAAGGCTGTGCTTTGGGAATAACAGTGCTGATGAACAGATTCAGTGGGGAAACTGAGTGAACAAACCTCTGGGCTCCAAGCAGGGAGTTGGGGGAGGCAGACAGGTCACAGCCATTGCTGAAGCGGCACAGTCCCCTAGGCCCACCTAGAAAGGGGCAGATGCTACTGGGCTGTTGGTGCTGCCACTGCCTCTGGGGCACCCGCTAGAGCTGTTCAGCCCTCACAAGAGCTGTGGCTTTAACACTGGCGTCCCCTGGCTGACGCTGTTCCATCTAGCTCACAACTGCACCAATATTCAGCTCCCTTTCCTCTCCCCACATGGAGTTTTGAGGATCCTTGGCTTACCCTGATGAGGCTGGAAGGCCAGGTGGCTCCATGGTGCTGTTACCTCTAAGGGGTTTCTTTATGGCTTGCTTGTTTTTAAGGTGTGAGAGCCTATTTGAGAAGGATGTGGCCACCTTTAGCCGCTGCCTCTTTGATCTGCCACATGGTAGACTTTGGGTGTAAGAAGCTGTAGGCCTGAAAGCACTTCCTCTTATTATCTCATTTGGTTTTTCTGAGCCGAGTGAATAAGGAGATGTCACTATCCCCATTTTGCAGATGGAAAAACGGAGCACTAAAGTGAACGTCGCAAGGCACAGAAAGGGAGCAGGGTTTGTATCCAGTTCTGTCTCTGAAGCTTTCAGGGATAGGTGTACACAGAAGAAAGGGGACCAAGCAAGTTGACACAACCCAGCTCGAGAAGGAGGGCTAGGCCAGCCCCTCCAGCCTCAGCCTCCCCTCTGTCTCACTGTGAGCCCTCTGCTGCTTTGCCTGGTGTGGAAATGGGCTTCAGTCCACTGGCAGTGCCAGCTGCCTGCCCCCTCTTACCACGCTCAGCAGCACAGTCCCAGGGAGGCCCACCAGAGCCCCAAGGCCCTTCTGCATGAAAACCCACTTGGCTTTTATCTCTATTTGTTCTTAGACATTTATTAGTTTATTGTCTGACATGGCAGCCCTCAATGTTTGTTGTACGGATTAATTAGTTCATCTCTTACCTTCACATGCCCCAGGAATGCCTGCATAAGATTCTCCGTTAGCTTTCAGTGAAGGAACCCATGGGCATTTTTGGAATTTTATCAAATGGGATCTGCATAGTCAGGATACATGAGAGCACGCAGTAGGCACTTTGCTCATGTTCACTCTATTCTCAGACCCTGCACAGTCAGCTCCCTTATCACCCCAGCTTATAGTTTACAGAGCAAGGAACTGAGACTAAGTTGTGCAGCAAGGATTTGGACCCATCTCAGAGACTCCACATCCCTTTCTGGGCTCCTAGTCGTGGCGGCAATGGGGGCACCATAACCCTAAAGACAGAGTGTGAGCCCAGTAGGAATGCTGAGGAAGGAGGGAGTCTAGGGCCCCCACGTCTGCCCTACTGGCTCAGCCGCAGGCCCAAGCAGGGCCCAGGGGGGCCAAGCAGGGACTGCTCACAGCTCGTTCCCCTCTCCCACCGGCCACACACCTGGGGCTGGAATCCCATTTGTCACGAGGAGCCCACGGAGGCAGGTGCAGAAGACTAAGACTGCAGTAGGTGGTCCCTCAGAAGTAAGTGGTCTGCATGTTCGGGATGTGATTGCGGCTCAATATAAGGACTGCTGACTTTCTACTGCCCAGCCTGTGCTGGAAATCCCACTGAAACCTACATCCCTTGATGTGTCACAACTTTCTGGCTTTCAAATGTCTCCCATAATCATGCATTTAAAAAAAGATGAGAACCAAGGTGGCGGAGGAGTAAGTGGAGCGACACCAGTCTCCTCCCAGGACCAATCTGGAATTACAACTTAATTGGGGAGAAATCATCCAGAGTAACCAATAGAACACCAGCTGGAGAGATAACCACAGACAGAAGAGGCCGCGTCATCACAATGTGACTGGTAGGAAGTGCAGATGCCAGAGGGCTGGCAGGGCTCCCATGGGTGGTAGCGGAAGGGACTGGAGCTAGGGGCTGCACCTGAGAGGGGGCAGGATTCTAAACCCCCCCGCTGGGCTTTCCAGCCTATAGCAGCAGCTGTGAAAAGCAAAAAGCCGAGGGGTTTGCTAGCCTGAGATGGCTGAAGAGAGAGAATTTATTAGTAAAGTGACCACGCAAGAAAATACGTTGGCGCTCACTTACCGTGGGCTCCAGCAGAGAGAGGGCAGAGTGGACTAGAGGCGCTTGAGGAGAGTTTGGAGCAGTGGCTTTGAGAAGAGAAATGAGGGAGCAGCCATTGGGGCCCCAGTGCTGACTCATCTCCCACGCCACAGGCCGACCACACACTGCTCCCAGCCGCGTCCACCTGTGGGGACATCATAGCCCCACCCACTGGAATCAGTCCGCCCCACCCAGTGGTGCCAAACCCAACCATCTATCACAGATTAAATGGATTAACACTGAATTACTTGGCCCTGCTCAACAGTGCCTAAAGTGACCACTGATCACAGATTGATTGGATTACAACTAAATTCATCTGTCCTGCCCAGTGATGAAAAACAACTGAAGCAATGAAAAACAACTCTGTGCATCACTGGTTGGCTCCAACAGGCTGACTAGGCTCAGACTGGGGAATGATCTGACTAGCCCATTCTAAGAAGCAAAAACAAACCAAATGAGTCACCTAAAATGGGGAGAAAAAGAAACAGTCCAACACTGAAAGGAAAGGAGGAATCCCCAGAAGAATTACTAAATGAAATAGAGACAAAGCAGACTATCAGATATGGAATTCAAAATAATGATAGAAAAGTTCAATGAGCTCAGTGAGTTCAAAGAAAACTACGAAGAACTCCAGGAGAGCTACAAGGAACTTATTGAGAACTACACCAGCATTAAAAAGGATATAAAAACTATCAATAAAAGCCAGAAGGAAATGAAGAATACAATTCCTGAATTGAAGAATACAGTAGAAGGAATCAAAAGCAGGCTAGAGGAAGCAGAGAATCAGATCAGTGAGCTGGAGGACAACGCAGAAAAAAATTCCCAGACTGTACACCAGAATGAAAAAAGACTGAAAAAGAATGAAGAGGTTTTAACTAAAAATGGAACTGCCTTTTGATCCAGCAATTCCACTACTTGGACTATACCCAAAGAATCCTGAAACACCAATTCATAAGAACCTATGCACACCTGTGTTCATAGCGGCACTATTTACAATAGCCAAGTGCTGGAAACAGCCTAAGTGCCCATCAATGGATGATTGGATCAAAAAACTTTGGTACATTTACACAATGGAATTCTATGTAGCAGAAAGAAAGAAGGAACTTGTACCCTTTGCAACAACATGGATGGAACTGGAGAGTATTATGCTTAGTGAAATAAGCCAGTCAGT